>JAEQBH010008830.1:0-54564 GCA_016808115.1 Tetrastigma voinierianum
ATATTTGTATCATTGTGATTATATTGGGCGCTTGGGGCGGGTTTATGCGGAGTGTTTCGATTTAGATGAAACTCGTCTGAAGAGTGACTGCGATTCCCAGTGGCGTCGGGTAACCCGACATCAGCGTATTCAGCGGGTTGTGGGTAGTCAACGGACCCTAGAAATGGGCGTCACAGCTTGAGTATCGAGCTTAGGTATCACGAATCATAGGGGCTGGTTTTGGGTATCATCGCGTTGATGGTTTGATGTGGAGTATAGGTATATGAAACCTAGATTGGATTTGGGCTTGGAGGCCATAGTTGAGTGAGGCATGCCACTAGGTGTGGTTCGATGTTGAGTTTAGGTATGGGATTACCTAGGAAAATCCGCAGGGTTAAAATTGGACACTACGTGTACGGGTGTTGGTGTGTTTTGTGTGATTTGGTAGTGTGTGTGTTTGGTGTATTATGACATGTTTCATGTGTTGAGATTTTTTTTTTTTTTTTTATACATGTGGCCTATTGACCATTTATTGTGGTGATTAGCACATGGATGAGTTAGGAAATATTTTAGAAAAAATATTTGGAATATACAGTGTACAAAACTGGAAAGAAAATGAAAAAAAATAAATAAATAAATTTTAACAAATTTATGGGATGAGAATTGAAGAAAATAATTTTCTAAGGTTTTACAAGTTGTAAAATTGAAGAAAATGGAAGAAAATAAATTTTTACAAATTTATTTGGTATTATGGAAAATGAAAAAAATCTGAGCATGTAATTTTTAGAAATTTTCGATGGTGCAAGGAGAGATGAAAGATGAAAAAAATTTTTTGTTGGTGCGGAGAGCGGTTTCTAGGCTCTTGCCTAAGATTTGTGTGAAAAAAAATTTGTGTTGCAATGATTGTGATACAGTGCGGAGATTTAGGCTTGGTGGGTATCGAAGGTGTGTTGCAACACTGCTTTGGTGTGTATTGCGTGGAGGAAGGTTAGAGAACCAAAGTTTGTATTACTTGGTAGGTGAGACTAGGTGAAGGCTGGTTGTATCACAATACAATAGAGTGTATTGTGGGATAGGAGGAAAGCTTGGTAGGATTTTGTATTGCAACACAGAGGGTGTATTGCAATTGAGTTGGCTGGGTAATAGTCTCACGATACAATGAAATTGTATCGTGACGGGAACTCTTTGGAGGTGTGTTGTAATACGGTGTATTGTATTCATGTTTGCTGAGGAGCTAAAGTGAGAAGGCACATTAGCCATGTCTAGACCAATTGTATTGTGGCGGGCTGAGAAGAGTGGGTTGTGCGCGTCCTGACACATCCGGTGAGGACCTGACCGACCGGTAGCGGCGCGTGCTGCGATACGGTCGGTGGCGGCCCAGGCCGGCGCCACATTTCCTGACGGCTAAGGCCACGATACGACCTGGCGGCTAGGCCGCGACCACGGCCAAATGCTTGTACGACACGGCCCCGGGCATGCGTGGCTGTGTGCTTGGTGGGCAGTTTTGGTGCTACGTGCACTGGCTTGGTTTTCGACTGGATTTTTCGACTCGGTGGCTAGTTCGGAGTCACCGTTTTAGACCCGAGTTCATGAACCTTCATCCCAGAAATTTTGAAATTTTTTTTATTAAATTAAATAAAAATTGAAATAAAATCAAGCAAATTTAATGAAATTTTCAAAAACAAAATTTTCAAAAATAAAATTTTGTGGTTGAAATGATTTGAATTATAGATAAATTGATACGCATTGCTTCATAAATGCGGGAACTTGATACTCTCTGCTTGGTTTTGTGTATGATTGGAGTGTCTCGGGCTATGTTTATGCCTTAGAATACTATATTGAATTTACTTAGCCATATTACTTGTATAGATGGCTAGACGGGAGCGAGGACGTAGAGGGGAGTCCACGGGAGTGCTGATGAGCACCGCAGACATTTGACCCGGTTGCCGGTGTTTGTCAGTAGACTTTTCTTGTGTGTAGGTATTACGGCGAATGCTATCGCCTGTTGGTATGAAGTAGACGGGAAGATCTGGTAACCTCCGGAGGTTTAGAGCATCATCCTCCAGGCATTCCGGGGAGGGCCGATGGTGTGGAGACCATTGGTTCATCTGAAAGCGAGAAAGTGTTAGAGGCTATGGAATTACCTGCGACGTGACCCGGATCTGAATCATTGTTACAGCTGAATGTGAGGTACTAAATATGGTGGAAATGGGCGGGGACCATCTAGAGACCTTAGAGGGCCGTTGTGCGTGGAGTCTCCTGGATTAGGGCGAATGAGAATGATAGGTCGAGGTTGCGAGTTAGAGATACCGAGGACTCACTGCTCACGGTGGACTTGAGGATCATGGACATGTCGGAGTTCGATGTCATCCTGGGATGGATTGGGCGGCGGCACGAGTCGTTATCGATTGTGGCGTAGGAGTTCTGCCATCCTGCGGGGCGGTACTCGTGTAGTATTTCGGGGAGACGAACGTGATATTTGCGGACGGTATCGAGTCAAGTGTCGAGAGACAGGTTAAGCGGGTTGGCTAGCGAGCCTTACAATAGAGGACGAAGAGAGACCAAACTTAGATCTACCTCGGGTAGTGTGCGATTATGTGGATATTTTCCGGATTAAGCTGCAATTTTGCCTCATGAGGGTCGGCGGAGCCCGGTGTCGAGTTACACCGCAGTACTTTACCCACATTTCTATGACTCGCGCCAGGATGGCGCCGGTTGAGATTCGCGGGGAACTCGGAGTCCGGCTCACCGGGGGCTCTTTGGACAGAGGGGTTCATTAGGCCAGACACTTCACCGTAGGCGCTCGGGATTACATTGCGAAGGACAAGACCATATTGTGCATTGACTACATTTGATTGAATAAGAGATTCTGATCGAATAAATTTGCCCATTGCCCTAGGATTGATTTGTTTGATCGGTTGAGAGGAGTGCGAGTCTACTCCAGATGAACCTTCTGGTTACCATCAGTGAGTTAGGGATATAGACCACGAGAGCGGCGTTTAGGACGCGTTATGGGCACTTTGGGGTTCACGGTGATGCCCATTGGATTGGCTGAATCGCATTCGCGATATTCATGGATCCTCATGCATGGGGTGTTCCAACCCTATCTAGATCGATTTAATAAAGTCTTCGTGGATGACATTTTAGTCTCTCCCGGTGAGTGGGAGCATGGTATCGCCCGAGGATTTGTGTTACGATTGCGAGACCATCATCTGTACGCTAAGATCAGTAAGTGCAAGTTTTAGCTTACTGAGGGGAGATTTTTGGAACACGTGGTGTTAGCACCAGGAGTGTTAGTCGACCTAGAGAAGGTTGAGGCAGTGATGAGTTGGGAGAGACCGAATGTCAATCTTCGAGATACAGTTTCTTGGGATTGGCTGGATATTACAGGAGATTCGAGAATGGGCTGAAGTTGTCCATTCGGGGCAGGATTATAGGATTTCACCTATGGGACATGGACTCCATGGTTAGGGCGGCCCTGACCATAGAGAGAGAGATCGAGGATGCTCGGAGCACTCGGGATGCGGGTGTTGGTAGTAAGAGGGAGGATCAGCCTTAGCTAGTTCGGGAAGGCGGGGAGACTACGCTTCCTGTAGTTTTCGGGACTAGGGCTGGATTGAGCATGAGTGGCCAGGATTTCCCCGGAGGCGGGGATCCGAGACTTTGGGACAATGCGGTCAGGTGGGTTAGCCGTAGACAGAGAGTATACGGGTTCATTCCTCCACACTGATGCGGGTTAGAGGAACCGGAGTTTCGATTTCGGGGTGCTAAGCAAGCACTCCAATGACACGAGATAGACGGAGGGACCCGGAGTGTGGGTCGAGGTCGGGGGGCCAGATCAAGGTTGCGACAAAGCGTAGTGGACTTTAGAGATTAGTAGACATATTGGTCGTTGATGTCAGGCTTGACATGGATGAGATGGCGACCATCGGGTTTGTCGATGAGTGAGACTTTAGCGGGTTGTCATACCACGACACGGCATTGGATTTTGGGCTTAGAGGTTAAGGCCTTTAGAGAAGCCAAGTATAGATGTTCTTCCCTAGGGTGTAGGGTGAGAGTTGACCTGATAGGTCGGGATTATGAGTGAGAGATTCTGCTTATGGTGGACCCGGGAGTGGGTGTCACAGTATAGCATAATTGCGTTCATGTGCACGGTATCATCGCGTCGAGTCGGGTGTGGGTGCACGGTACGATCATTCACCACTCTTGGTGAATGAGGTTGAGTTGTCTTTGGAACTACGTCCAATGAAGACTCTTAGTTCGATTCGTAAATGAGTAATTAGAGGGGGGTGGGTGGGTGGGGGGCAAACGAGAGCAAAGGGGCTCGTAATTCCCTCGGTGAGAATCACAGGTTAGGGTGTAATAGAGACAGGGAGATATCCGAAATTTCTGTGTGAATGTAAGAGGCTCAAAGTGTAAGCCGAAGAGCTATGTTGCCCTAAATGAAAACACACGATCAAGTATCACATAGACTTAGAGTTGAGTGATAGGGGTCGGGAGTGACTCGAAATGAAAAACACACGGACAGGTTATCATGTGGACTTAAAGTTGAATGATAGGAGTCGGGAGTGACTCGAGATTTGGATACCCCTTTGGAAATTGCATTGGGTGTTGTTGAGCCGACAAGAGCTCGGTATATGGATGTCATTCATGACATGGACTAAGTTGACAGTCCATTGGATTGTCAGTGATTGTGACCTTGGGAAGGTCAGCGTTTACACACCAAGTAAGGGTTGTGTAGGGTTATACTTTGTACGGATTATATACATGTGTTAGAGGACACGCTACGAGCATACGTCCTGGGTCATAAGGGTAGAGGATTAATTGCCCTTAGTGGAATTTGCCTACAACAATAGTTATCAGGCGAGTATGCGAATGGCACCATATGAGGCATTGTATGGGAGGCCATGTAGATCAGATTATGTTGGACCGAGGTGGGGCGCGAGCTCCGTCACGGGTCTGATACGAGTAGAGACACCTCGAGAGGTGAGCTTGATCTGACGGCGTCTTCTCACGACTTAGAAGTAGACGGAAGAGAAATTTATCTACGGATGTCTGACGTCGACCCTTAGAGTTCGAGGTTGGGGATCATGCCTTCTTGAAGGTGATGCCTAAGAGGGGAGTGGTCAGGTTCGGTAAGTGCGGGAAGCTATCGCCGAGGTGTATTAGGCCTTTCGAGGTACTCGAGAGGGATAGGCAACATTAACGTCTTAGGTTGGCATTCTGCGCCGTAGTGATGGAGTTCCTTGGGGTATTTCACGTCTCCGTGCTCCCAGTATATTCCGGATCCGAATTTGGGTGGTGGATTGGGGCCAGATTGAGGTTGACACGGATGGGACCTTCGAGGAAGGACCAGTGTGCATTTTGGATAACGAGTGATCGGGTTTTGCGTGCAAAAAAAAAAAAAAAAAAAAAAAAAAAAAAAAGAAAAGGCAGAGTGAGGCTAGTGAGGTGCTATGGCGACGTGGGTGGAGGTGATGTGGGAGTGTGATGAGTGCCTAAAACACTCATATTATACTCGCGTCAGTCTTCCATTTTCCTATTTATTTTAGAGTAATTTTATAGTTTTTGTGGCTAGAATCACCGGTTTGATGTACGTTGTGAATGCGGGGGAGCATTGGGACGAAAGAGCAGCGACGGGAAGTAGATTTTTAGACAAATGAGACAAGGTGATGAAGTGCACAATCACGTCGCGACGTCTCCACGTCGCGACGTCTCCACGTGTGGCGTCTCCGCGTCGCCCGGCGTCTCCCACGTCGCTGGCGTCTGCGTCAGCGGCCATGCGTCAGCGGCGTCTCCCGCGTCGCGGCGTCCTTCGAATCTGCACCCTATCATTTAAAGTCGAATGATTCGAAAGAGGGGATCGGGAGGCGTGCGGGCGGAGGCACGAATTCGGATCGAGTGACTCATGCGCCAGTGCGAGATTTGGTACCTTTCATTGTTTGGATATTTTTCGGATAGGAGAATGATGTTTTTTACTACTAAACAATTTCTTCTTTTCATTTCATGATGTTCTAGATCTATTTCTAGGAGTTATATTGAACCTTATGTCGAGGATGTTCATGGATTAAAGAGTTGAAACTTTATATTATTCGATTATTTCTCGATATATTGTAACTATTCTATGCCTATGATTTAATGGAAACATGTTGATGTCGGCCAACATTGGCATAATTACATGGAATCGAGATTCGAGATGAGGTATTGGGGATGCAGGTAAGTAAACGATTGATTAGGTAAATAGAGATGTCAGAACACGAGAAGGTGATGATTGGGGTTAGGACATTAATGCATTTCGAATCTTTTGAGTCGGGATGAGATATACCGATTCTGATATTCGCGAAATAGGCGGATATACCTCGAGAGGGATACCTTGTAGAAAAGATCACTCGCCATTGACATATTGTAAATATCTTGAATAATAACATATTGAAGATTAATCCATTAGGCATTAGCGGGAGATATAACCACAGGCTTCAAAATAATACTTTAATTGAATCAATAGTTTAGGTAATCTTTACATATTTGAATTCCCTCCTAGAGTCATCTTTCCCGGATATTATCTAAAGCGAGGGCCTCGTAGTCAATACACCTGTCCCTGTGGATCGATATCTGTACCACGAGTACACTATACTACTTGGGGTGAAGCGTGCACTTGCGCACACAGGCGTATATTTTATACATCGCGTTTTCCGCCTGTCAAGTTTTTGGCGACATTGCGGGGGACAGGTTTAGATTGATATAGAGAATTAAGCAAATAGATATTACTCTGAAGTTTTCTTTACTTTTGTTTTGTTCTATCTCTACAAGTGCTGGTCATTTGGTTTGTTGGTTGATGTATTCAAACATAGGTTTGAGTACATGCGGCGGATCAGTCGACCAACACTTTGTTTGATCTGAACGAGAAGACTACGCACGGTGCCGTGAAACGGAGACGGAGCAGGATTAAATCTGATAGTCGCGGAAAACAACGAAGAACAAGATCTTGGCATTGAGCGGTATGAACCACGAAGAAGTAGAAATAGAGGTCGTGGAAGGAATCGAGCACTAGGGCCAGTTTGCTCTGACCCGGACCAGCCCTTTCATGCTACTAGATGAGTTCGTGTTACCTGCTTGTTGTTGACTGACTATCGGATATTTTATTCGAGCAAACAATTTAATTGAAGTCGATCCACGATCTGGTCTTGAATATGCTTGTTCCATGGACTACCCGCTGAGAACCGAACATGCATTTGACTAACTTCCTCGAGAGTTTGCGATGCTATCAAAATCCTAGCGGTGGTAGAAGAAAGCTCTAAGGTTACGGTTTGTTCCCACTTTCACTTTCCCCGGGGATAGAAGTAGAACCTTTGGCTAACGGTCGGCCACGGTTATTACTACATGGAGCGATTTGGTGCAAAATTTGCGACCAAGTTAACTGCGCCCGAAAAGTGCACAGCGTGCAAGAGATCAACACGTTTAGACAATTAGAGGGGGAGAACCTAGCAAAAGCATGGGACGATTTCACAGTGCTAGCAGTGCCCACACCCTTGCGTGTTAGATGGTCTGAGTCACACGCTTCTATAATGGTCGAAATCGGCTAGGACAATGATTGATGCTTAAATTGGAGAACAGCGATAGAAAACCACAGACCAAGCTTATGAAATCTTAGAGATCTTTGCAACCTGACACTAATCAATGGCACAGAGAGAGAATTTGCAGGTAAACACGGTGGGTGGCACAGATAACGAGGTCCTTAACAATGCAGTGAATCATGTGACACGGTATTCTGCATGATTAAATGAAACTGACAAGGAAGCTATGAGGCATGTCAAACCAACCCATGGGAGTTATGTGAATTACGCGGTGGAGTGACACAATAGCACGGAATGTCGGTCGGGTAACCTAGTAAGTAAAAGCCCGATGCATGTCGAGTTTAATCGGAATCAATCACAGCGGCAAGGACGGTATGGAAGCAGGTTATCGGAATCAGAATCGGGGCCAAGGGTGGGCGTAATGTAATCGAACGAGCAGTCGGAACAATCAAGGATATAGGTGGCGTAATAATCGAGCAATGCGTTATCGGGAAGCCAGAGGCCCCAGTGAACCACCTACACGAGAAAAGTTGGATTTAGAACAAGCCGCACACAGATGTTAACTTCCCACTCTGCTTTTATGAATGAGACTAAAGCAAACATGCAGCAACAAGCAGCAGTTGAACAATCAAGCGGCCACGGTAGAAGTTTAGAGCACAAATGGGCCCGAATGGCAAACTTCTTGTGAAAACGGTAGGGGCCTTACGAAGCAATTGAGAGTAAACCGAAGAGACGGAATGAGCATGTTAAAGCGTGTCTTTGAGAAGTGGGAAAAGAGTTGGAAATCGATTACAACCCGGTCGCGAGCGGTAGGAAGCGAGAAGGTCATTGACGAAGCGAAAAGATGATGCGAGATAAGAAACGTACCGGGAGAAGCAGTCTTGAGGAACTCTCTTGCGAAAAGGCCGGCTATACGAGTTCCTTACCCACAGCGTCTCAAGAAGCATAAACTGGATAAGCAATTCACGAAATTCATGGATGTGTTCAAAAGGCTGCATATCAATATCCCATTTCGCGTGCCTAGAGCAAATGCCCGGTTATGTAAAATTCATGAAAGACATCTTGTCATAGAGACGATTAAATGATTTGAAGCAGTGAACTTAAGCGAGGAATGCGGTGCATCCTTGAGGCGCCGCAAAGCTCGAGGACCCCGGGGCGGTTTCACTATCCCTTGCACCATTGGAAATGCTATCTTTGAGAGAGCCACCATGTGATTTAGGTGCCGACATTAATCTTATGCCTTATCCATTTCAAAGCGTTTGGGATTAGGGAAAGCCCGCCCGACTCAGAATCCTCTTCGAAACTACTTGACGGATCTTTGAAGCATGTCAGGAGGATAATAGAGATGTCTTAGTTAGGTCGACAAGTTTGTATCTTTCAGTAGATTTCATTGTTTTGGACATGGAGGAAGATAGAAATACAGTAATCTTGGAAAACCATTTCTTGTTGGCAGGCAATGTTTGATGTCTGGAAGAGCGTAGGCGAGAGTTACAAGAAGAAGAAGTGAAGTCCAATGTATTTGGCGCGTGAGCAATGAGAAAGTGATACTTGCTTCATGGCCGGAAATGGTTGAGGGTATAGTGTCACAGCGAGTGGTCTCACTTGGCCCTTTGGAGACTAGCCTAGTGGAGAATGGTCCCGAGGCTGAGCGAGAAGGCGGGAAGAATATGTCGAATGGATGGACTCTTTCGGACTGTGGGCGGAAGTGCCCGAGATCTCGGAGGAAGGAGTTAAAGCGCCCGGTCCCATCGATTGAGCAACCACCCCTGATGGAGCAAAAACCTACTGCAGCCATCTCGAGTATGCATACCTTGAGTAGAATTTACAACACACATGATCATCTCCCGCGTCTTTGACAACACTAGAAGAAGAGAAATTGACCAGAGTCCTTGAGATCCACAAGCATGCACTCGGATGGTCTCGTGATCTAAAAGGGATTCGCCCTTCTATGTGCATGCATCGTATTTTACTAGAATATGGGCGTAAACCTTCGATTAGACGAGAGGAGGTTAAATCCAAATGATGAAGGAGGTCGTCAGTAAAGTGCTAAAATGGCTAGACACTGGAGTGATTTATCCCATTTCAGACAGTGCATGGGTAAGCCCAGTTCAGGTAGTGCCAAAGAAGGGAGGAACAAGCTGTCATCGGGTAGAAAACAACATAATGCTGCGGGAGTGCAGAACGATTCTAGGGTGGAGGATTTGTATTGATTATCGGAATTTAGACAAACCACTCGAGAAAGAAGATCACTTTCGCTGTCGTTTCTAGATCGGATGCTTTCGTCGACTAGCGAGGTTATGATCTTATTTCTTTTTGGATGGATATTCCGGTTACAGCCAAATTGCCATAGCTCCACGAGATCGGGAAAAGACAGCATTCTTGTCACTTATGGAACATTCGCCTTCCGGAGGATGCCCTTTGGACTGTGCAATGCACGGTACTTTGTGATGTATGATGGCCATATTCTCTTGACATGGTGGAAAAAGACAATTAACAAATCTTCATGGGCCGATTTCTCGATAATGGAAATTCATTTGACAATTGTTTAGAAAACTTGAGGCTGTCTTGTGAGATGTGAAGAGACCCGACTTAGTACTCAAGCCCAGGAAAAGTGCCATTTCATGGTACAAGAAGTGTGTGTCCTTGGACCTTCGGATCTCGGCAAGAGGGATAAGTAGATAGGCGAAGGTGAAGCAATCGAAGTTACCTCCACACCCTCGTCGGTAAAGGGATTCGAAGTTTTCTGAGCCCGCAATTTGGATTCTATAGGCGGTTCATCAAAGTTTTTCCTGGATTGCAAAACCCATTTGTCCTTCTACTAGTCAAAGGGATCCCATTTGAGTTTGATTCGCAATGTTTACATGCATTCGATTGAAGGATAAGTTGGTTTGAATTTCCACTGTTATTACGGCACAGTTGGTCTTTTAAGTTTGAACTCATGTGTGGCCTTGATGACTTAGCGATTGGGGTTAAAGGCGAAGCGAGAGAAAATCTTCGAGTAATCTTATGCTAGTAGAGACCTAAATGATGCTCGGCTAAATTATGCCACTACGAGAGAAGAGTTGTTGGCCATTGTGTTTTACTTTTGATAAGTTAGGGCCGTATTTGATTGGCAATGAGTCGTGGTGCACAGTCATTCTTGCCATTAAGTACTTGATGACCAAGAAAGATCTGAAAACCAATTAATTGATGGGTCCTTACATTTACAAAAAATTCGCGTAGAAATTAAAGGCAAGAAAGGCACTTGAAAACCTAGTGGCGGACCGTGCTCCGCATTTGGAAGGAAATTTAGGGATGATGTTCGAATTGAATGATGAATTCCCGGTGAAACTCTTGGCTATTGTAGACAAAGGGCAGTTCCTTGGTTCGCATATTTTGAGTGTTGAGTGGCTAAAGTGGTCCCTCGGAATTTAACTGTGTGAGAAGAAGAGGTTTCGCACACTTGAAACACTATTATTGGGAGGAGCCAATTCTTTACAGACACTGTGCTGATCAGGTCATAAGGAGATGTGTGCCCGAAGATGAAATACAGAGCATTCTAAACCATTGTATCACACTCGTGTGGTGGATGCTGGTGAAAGCGGAAGAGCGACTAAGGTGCTTGTCGGTTTTCTTTTGGCTTCCTTGTTTAAGGTAACCAGTGGTCGTTTCACTTGTGACAAATGTCCAGCAGATAGGGAACATCTCTAGAAAGACGAGCCACCCATGCATCCCATTTGGAGGTAGAATTGTTTGATTTATGGGGGATAGATTTCATGGGACCATTCCTGCATCATCTGACAACTTGTACATGCTTGTTGAGCGTTAGACTATGTCTCGAAGTGGGTAGAAGCGATTCCTACACGCGCAGTAAGTGCGAGTTGGCAGAAACCGATTCTGACAATATATTCTCGTTTTGGAACTCCTCGAGGCCTTGATCACGGATAATGGTACCCATTTACGCGGCCGGGTGATTGACAAGGTATTATGAAAGTATGGGAGTGCGCCATCGTGCATCTCTTACGTACCACCCGCGATCAACGAATGGCGAGAGGTATCAAATCGAAATCAAATGCATTCTCGAGAGAAGAACGATTCGCGGCTCCAAGGATTGGTCACAAAAGATGGACGATGCACTCTGGGCATGTCTGACATTAAAACCTTTGGGTATATCAGATTGAAGTAATTTATAAATTAAAGCATGTCATCTTTCGGTGGAATTGGAGCATCGAGACTATTGGGCCACTTGACAGTTAAACATGGATAGTACATTGGCTGGAGAGAAACGAATGCTCCAACTCAGCGAACTAGGCGAGTGAAGCGAAGCGTGTAAACGCCATCTATAAGGAAAAGAGGTAAAACTGCGCGAGCACATCACGGAAAGGACGTGTGGTTGACAGTTCTTATTCTTGGGCGGCTGAGCGGCTGGAGGGACGGGTTCTGGAATGGTCAGGTTTGGGGTGACGGGATGTTTGCGGTGACCGAAGTTGCACATCTTTGAGAAGGCGTTAATTACACGAAAGCGGTGAAGCCCATTATTATGGAGCGAGTTTCACATGAACAAACAAATCATTCGCTGAACGAGACAAGATGGAGTAAGAGATCGCAGGAGTTGAGTTCAGAGCACATTACGACTTAAGTCGTATTGACAACATTAAACATAAGCTGTAGGAAGCTGACCCGAGTGTTTCTTAACACTTTTCCTTTTCTTAGTTCAATTTCTGTTCTTTATTTTACAATATAGGTTGCTTTCTCGTAATCGTGTTTCTACTTGTTTGTTTAATTTGAACCGAATGCGGCTAATTGGGAAGGTCGTTCAAGAGGTGCGTACGAGTCCATGAAGTCTGAAATGCAGTGGAGGTGTTCTGATCAAGAGATCATCGATGTACCCCAGAAATTATCACTGAATTCATAGATCCTCTATCACGTGCGGCGGTAGGTTTCTCACGTCGCGGCGTCCGTTTACCACTATCTACGTCGCGTCAGCGGCGTGAAGTTTCCACGTCATTAGCGTCATTTTACGTGCTCTGTCGCGTCGCGGCGTAGGTTTCCGCGTCAGCGACGTCATTTTTCTATACTCTGTCGCGTCGCGACGTGGGTTTCAACGTCGCGGCGTCATTTTTACATGTGCGTGGCATTCGCGGCGTGGGATTCCAACGTCGCGGCGCGTCATTTTTACATGTCTACGTCGCGTCGCGGCGGTGGTTCGCGTCGCGGCGATGGATTAAATCGCTCACAATCGCATTCAGCGGCGTGACCCATGCGTCGCTGGCGTGGCCACATTTAAGCCCGAAGCGGTTCATTTCGCTTCACCTCACCTGACCAACTCCAGCAGAGCCTGCCTCCGGCGCACTTGCTCTCACGGACCTCTAGGGCCTTTTCCCACTGCTGGTCGGGGACCTACCTTTGCTCTGACCACTATTGTGCCTACGTGTCCACCCGCTTACCTAGTTAGGTCATTGTGGCATTCACACATTGTGTGCTCGATTCTAGCCACAGGACATTTCTAGAGTATCTTTATATCCTTTGTTGGTTTAAGGGTCTATTAGGTGCTCGTTTAAGGGTCTAATGGGTCTAGTGTAGGGTAAAATTGGTTTTAGGAGTTTGAGTCTTGAGTCATAGTTAGTTTTCCTTTAGCACCCAGGGTGTTTGTGTTTAATCAGTCGAGGTGCCCACTTTGGTACCACCACCACGTGTCTCCTAATTGCAATATGTCGGGCAAGAGGCAGAATTGCCGCCAGGCGGGAGTAGGACCCGGTGGGGACCGACTCCCCACATTCGATGCCTCACGGTTTGTAAATGCGGAAGTCTGCCGATCGGTTTGGCACCATTTAGCTTTCCTTCCGTTCATTAAGAGAGAGGGGTTTCACCACCCCAGATGACTTCTTATAAGACAATTCACTGGCTAAGGGTCGGCGTGCCTTGTGCCAACCACCTCATCGATGAGTGTGGTGCGCGAGTTCGCCAATCTCGCATCCTGTTTTGAAGAGAGTCGAGTGCGGGGCGTATTGGTCGACTTGGTCGCGGTCGATGGAAATCAGTTATTAGATCGAAGTATGTCCCTTCGGGCCGTTCGATTAGGCTCGCGAGCTTTCTGACTACCACGGATTATCGCGTGATGACCAATGGTCGGGGTGGAGTGGAGAATCAATAGTCGCGGGTCATCGCGGTAAATTTGAAATTGACGTTTGGCCTTCATTCCCAGTCTGGCGCGCCCGCGCTGTCACGTCGCGTCTCATTCGGCGTGACGTGTGTGAGTGCGCCCGGTGAGCCGTGCTGACACCGCCATCTTCTGGGGTATACCCTTTGATGTTAGGCCCGGTTATCGAGGATACCATCCTCCATATGGGATCTGGAGATGAACTGGGACACCGCCTGCGATCTTTGGCTTGTCTGAAGCAGTGAGTTTTATAGACTGACAACGACACTTGGCCCGCCCAGTCAAAGCCATATCTGTCGGCTGGATACGGTGTCCCGCCTTTGAGGAGCCTACGATTGGTCAGCGGCCTCAGGCGGGACGAGCTTTATGAGTATCGGGCTCGTTTTGGATCCCTGGGCGATCCAGGGGCAGTGCCAGTCCTCGTCCCGGCCACCTCCTTTTTTTTTTTTTTTACCAGCCCACTTTTTTTTTTTTTTTTTTTTCCCCGTGACCTCGGGCGCGGCTGCGATCCTTCCCGGACCTTGAGGACGGTGCTCTCCTCGTGGCGCTTTGGCGCGTGCAGGATGAGACCAGGAGCACCGCGTCCCCTCGTCTCCTGAGATTGGAGGCCCCTCCCGGGAGTGCCAGATATGCGTCTGGTGCGCCCAGTGAGGCCACCATTTTGCGCAATGACGATCCTTGGCTGAGATCGCCCATGTCCGCCGTTCCAGGCCCAGGCTTGGGTTAGGCGGATCGAACCGGTTTCGGGACGAGACTGAATGGGACTTTTTTTTTTTTTTAAAACCGGGGCGAATTTTGTGGGTATGGCCCATCTTCACGAGAATCAAATGCCCTGCTCTGAATCAGAACTACCGGAGTGGTGTCCATCAAAATCTAGACACATATAGCGAGTCCCATTTCTGATTACAAAGCGAACTTTTACTTATCTGAATCCAGTGCAGACCTACATGTAGTGAACCTTTACAAGTGTGTTGCGGGTTGTATCACGGATGTTCTTGATGTCTTCTCCTGTACCTACACGGATTAAAACCAGTGCTAAACTTTCACAGCTTAGTGGGAAACATTCTTATCTGGAAATACATGCATACACAATTATAATAATTGTATAACCATAACGGTCTCGGAGAATTTCATGGTATAACATGAACTTATACGAGGACTTAAGCTCATACAGGCTTATGTTTATTCGGGACTCCCGTAGGAGTTACAGAGCTTATTCTTATACGGAAGTACTTGTAAGTACTACAAAACTTATACTGGTCTTACGGAACTTATACTTGTCTTACGGATCTTATCTTATAATTCGATCTGAAGTACCAGTGAGTCTTCTGAGAGATATTTTCTTTGATGCAAAGTGCGAAGTAGGTACTCTGAAACAGATTCCTTATCTGAAGGTACTTTCTATAGATGCCAGGCTGGACTTATACTTATCTTACGGATCTGGGAGTACTCGCGAGGTACCTCTGCGAGCTTACGAATCACAGGACTTATTGAGATGTCGAGATCTGAGTACCCATCCGTCTGCGGAAACAGTCAGTCTGAATGAGAACTTAATCAATGCGGGAATTACCGTAGGTACTCACGAGCAGTCGGACTTTATCTGGGAACTTATTGAATGCGGGAGTACCACTTCGTCTGCAAGGGACATCGAAGGCAAGCTTATCGAATCTGGGAGTACGTAGGGTACTACGGGGCGGATCGGTCTGAAGTACCCTTCCGTTACTACGGAACTTATCAGTCGGGACTTATCGGATCTGGGGAGTACCGTAGGTACTCCTGGGACTTATACAGTCTGAGGACTTGTCGGATCTGAGGTACCGTAGGTACTCTGGGGGCCAGATCAGGACATGAGAACTTATTTAGATTCGGGAGTACCGGCCGTACTACGAGGACTTATTCGGAGAACGGGCTTATTAGATACGGGGTACGTAGGTACTCTGGGACGGTCCAGTCTGGGGAGTACCCTTAGGTACTACGGAACTTATCGAGATCGGGGCGTGTCGGAGAGCGGGGAGTTAATCATAAACGGAACTTATTCGAATCACAGGAGTACGTGGGGTACTACGAGACTTGTCGAATAAATTTACGTAGTACTATGAGCTTATCTGATCTGAGAGTACCGTAGGTACTACGGGGAGACCGGCGATTCACGGGGTACTTACAGGTACTCTGAGGAACTTATTAGATGCGGACGGAGACTTAATCACATACGGGAGTACCGTAGGTACTACGAGAACGGATCAGGATATAGGAGCGACTTATTCAAATCACGGAATTGCGAGTGGGTACTACGAACTTGATGTCGGATCTACGGGGAGAGTGCGAGTGGTGCTCTGGGGGCTTGGTGAATCTGGGTGCGTGGGTACTCTGAAACTTATTCGGTCGGGTGCCGTGGAGTCTTCTGAGGGACCATCGAGATACGGGGTGCAAGAGTGGAGTCTTCTGAGCTTGTCCCGGATTCGAGTGCAGAGTAGGTACTACGGGACTTCTCTGATCTCGAGTACCCATGGTTACTCTGAGCGGATCAGGAGAGCCAGGGACTTATGGGAGATCTGAGATTACCCGTAGGTACTCTGAGCGTGGATCGGAGGCAGGGACTTATACGGTCACGGGAGTACGTGGGTACTCTGAGCGGATCAGACGAACTTATTCAAAGGGGCGGAGTTAGTCGAGAGGCCGGGGGTACCCACTTAGGTACTACGAGGCTTATGCGGTCTGAGGAGTACCCTTGGGTACTCTGAGGAACTTATCTGAGAGACGAAATTGCAGGAAATTGGGTACTCACGGAGATTTATCTGAGGCAGGAGTGCAGAAGTAGGTGCTCGGAAGCAATAGGATGCGAAGTGCGTGGAGTCTTATGGGGCTTATGCAAATACGGGGGTACGTGGGTGCTGCGGGCTATACAGGTACGGGGTGCCGTAGGTCACCCTGCGGGACCTTATGCGGGATGCGGGGTGCGTGGGTACTCTGGGCTTATACATGTACGAGTGCCGTGAGTCACTACTGGACCTTATTCAGAGTGCGGGGTGCCGGTAGGTGCTACGAACCTCCTGAAATGCGAGGTGCCGAGTGGGTCTTCTGAGCTTATCTGAATGCGGGAATTGCAGAGTAGGTACTCACCGGACCCATACGGGATCTGAGGGTGCCGTGGGTGCTACAGGAGCTTATACATATGCGGGATTGCCGGAAGTAGTGCTACGGACCTTGTCAGTGCGGGATTGCAGTAGGTACTACGGAGCTTATACAAATACGGGGTGCAGTGGAGTGCTACGGGCTTATCTGAATCTGGGAGTGCAGGTAGGTACTCTGGAGCTTTCTGAGAGACTTATCTATATAAGCTGATTTGACTTCCTAGACCAGTAATACAGAATAAGTAAGACACGGCACAATAAGTATCCAAAGATACCATACAGTGCGAGTGCCTTAGCTTAACGGAAACGGGAACCGTAGCACCAATCGAACGGGAGTGTCGTGTAATCGAGCAGTGCGGTAGCACTAATCGGGTCTGGGAAATTGCTAATCGAGTCTTGGAAGCGCTGTCGGAGTCTGGGAAGTCGCCAGTCGAGTCTGGGACAGTCGAGTGCCGAGTGCTAATCGGGTGCCGTAGCACTAATCGGAACAAATTGCTAATCCCGGGACGGGTGCGGAAGCACTAACGAGAGATGCGAGTACTATTCAGGACAATTAGTCTTTGTGTCATTTAATAAGCTAGGTCTTAGGTGTTTTTACAATTACGTAGGATCCGAGTAACATACTATCTTATAATGGAGCATTCTTAGCCCGCCCAGGTGTTCATGACATATCGTCATTCATATCTTGGTAGGTATGATGCATAATAGTAATCACACCTTATTCATGGATTCTTATTCCTCAATGAATCTATTTTTCTTAGGAGTGGAATCCAATCAATCGGATCATCTAAACTCGAGTTATGGCATTTTCCATGCCAAATAGTCGGTTCTGATTTTACCGAGACATTTTTGAAATATTTATTTTCCAGTGGCTTGTCTCGATATTATTTGACACTAGATCTTTGTACTCCTTTAAATTTAAGGTGCTGAGTTCATTTCAATTGGAATCACCCAATTCGAGATCTGGGAACTGAGATACGTCGAGAAACAACTCGGACTACTCTATGATCAACCGATGCAGGAAGTGGGCTTGCACATAGCCCCACTTTGAGTGAATTTTTGGGCAACTTAGAGTCGGAATTTGGAGATACCTATAAAATAGGATTTGTTCTCCTTGAAGTCTATTTTACGTAGCCACTTGAATCACTCAAATCGGATAAGAAATGAGGAAGTTATGGCCAAATTACGAAAACTGGTAGCTGAGACAGGTAGCAGTTACCGGTAGGACTTTAAGTCCTACAGGTAGGACTTAATAAAATGACCGATGTGATATTCTACGGTGGGACTTCAATCCCTAGGGTAGGACTTCCCGAAAGTGCCCGGAATGTGTGATTTCTCCCATTTTCCTTGCACTTTTCATCCCAAACCAAATCTATACTTCTGTCATTCAATCATCTTGTGAGCCTCATTTCTGTTAATTCATCTCTCCTTTACATATCTTTCTTCAAAAAAACATATCAAGATTCCTTCCAAAACAATTCTAATGGTTTTAAGACCCATACATAAACCAGTACTGATGATTAGTTAGGGTTTGTTCCAAACCCCAACTCATTACTATAATTAAACCATGAATCCATTCTAAAGGAGAGGATTCTATACTTATTTTGTTCCTTGAGGGTTTAACCAACCTTGATTTCAAGAAACCTAAGGTTAGGATGCCATTCTTTCAAAACCCTAGATTTAGAGACAAGATCTTAACCATACAAAGCCTTAATATTCCATGTGATCCATACAAAATCCATACTCAAAGTAGTTTCCATACCTTATTTGAGCTTTGATCTCCTCTTCCTCTTCTTCTCTTCCTCTTCCTCTTCTCTTCTTCTCACCCTTCACGTTTTTCTCCAATTTGAGACCAAATTGGTCTTTTAAAATCCATGTTTGATAAGGCCATGTTTGGCCCTCCAGTAAAACCCCGTTTTTGGGTTAGCTTTCTTTATTTGCTTTTAAAGCCCATAACTCCTTCTATTTATAATGAAATTTTCCTTTATTTCATTTTGGCCCATAGTCTCATCAATTAATATCTTTTGGGCCCCATTTTGGACAAACTATAAAATTGTCCTTAAGTTTTATAACTTTCCGGGTCTCTCGTTTCCCGGTTTCACATTTAACTCATAAGCAGTCAAATTAGGCACAAAATACCTAAACGCCAGCGACTAGGGTATATTTCGAGTGTTGTTGACTCCTTGCTTTTCATCGGCCACCACCACCACCACCCTTGTGATGATCACGAGGAGTCGCCATATCTACTATTTATTTTTGCGGTGGGGACAACGCTATTTTGGGAGGAGTGGTGATAGATGTTTGTTCGTTTTGTTTAGTTACATTTTGCTTTTAGTGTTTTTATAGTGCTTTGTTTTTATAGTGCTTTTATTTTGTTCGGCATAGTTGTGTTTCTATTTGGATTCATGTTTAGTTCGGCTTACGGGTCATATTGTAGTTCGTTTGCGTTTGTGTTAGGTCGATCTTATATGTAATAGTGCGTGTTTGTGTGCCATGTAAAAAAATTGAGGATCACTTTGGGTGAGATTCACGTGCTTATGAATGTTTAAATGCATACAATGTTTTGATGCTCGGTAATTAGGTTGAATAGATGGAAAGGGTTAGCGAACCAATCACGAGTAGTCAAGACACAGTTCTCGAAGGCAAGTATACACTCACACACTAATGACCTTGAGCATGCATAGGCGTAGAGACCCGACCCACTTTGTGGATTCGACTAACCTTGGGAGACTCGAACCATTTAAGTGATGGGACACCCAATAAAAGAGGATTACCATCGGAGCCCCCAGACAAAAGAAGAATACAAAAACAATAGAAAAAGTGAAAAAGAAAAGACAAATGGCAAAAATAGGTATACGCACGCAAGAATAAGCGAGATCATCCAATCGAATCAAGACCTGATCGAAGGGCACATCAAACTGCCACGAGCCAATGGCAGGAGTCATTGACTTCACTGCCCGCTACATGGGACAGAAGATGGATCATTCACGCAACCTAGGGCCCTCGAGTTTGGTTGAGTGTTCGGGGTGAAGTTTGAAGGGAATTTAATGTCTGGTGCCCTTAGCAGTTGGCGGTGGGAGTCGCTGTGGATCCCAGCTACGGGAACACTTTCGGCTAAAACTTCTTGGCACTAAGGTTTTCTTAAATTTTATTTTTTGCAAGTGGTATAGGAAGTTTCTAGGTATTTGGTCGTGAATAAATTGGGTGTGTTCTATCCTTTTCGTTAGCTTCTTCGAATAGGTGGTGAGCTTAAGTTTGGGGGTGTTGGAACTGGGCATATCTTTGAAGGTCATTCATTATAAGCACCTTAGGGGGTTTTGGGAAGGCTATTGGAGTACCATGGGATTTGATGCACTAGTCACTTCTACCTATTTCAGCGGGTTCTGAGAAATTAGACCTTGTATGCATTTTGTGAACCGGGCAACACGGTGGGGTGTGGAGTCGATCGATTTGATCCTATTTTTCGCATGTCTGTGTCTTAGTGTTAGTTGCATTAGGTTGTGTGTGTGTGTGCATTCAGTCGAGTTCTTGCTTGTAGGACAAACAAAAACTAAGTTTAGAGTGTGATGAGTGCCTAAAACACTCATATTATACTCCTTGTCAGTGCTTCCATTTTCTGTTTATTTTAGAGTAATTTTATATTTTTGTGACTAAATCACGATTTGATGTCTGTGTTGTGAATCACGGGAGCATTAGGACGAAAAACGGTAGTGATTTGAACAAATGGGAACAAGCGATGAAATTACTGTCCGTCGCGACGTCTCACGTGTGACGTCATTTCGAATCACACCCTATCATTTAAAGTGCGAATGATTGAAGGGGATCGGGAGCGTGCGAGACGGAGCCGCGAATTCTAGATCGGAGTGACTCATACTTGAGGAAGTGCAGGATTTGGCGCCTTTCATTGTTTGGATATTTCGGATAGGAGAATGATGTTTTTCTTGCTACGCAATTTCTTCTTTCATTCATGATGTTCAGATATTTCTAGGGTTATATTGAACCTTGTCGGATGTTCATGGATTAAAGGTTGAAACTTTATATTATTCGGTTATTTCTCAATATGTTGTAACTATTCTATGCCTATGATTTAATCGTATGTTGATGTCGCTGACATTGGCATAATTACCTTTGGAGATGAGATTCGAGATGAGGGTATTCGAGGATGCAGATTAAGTAGACTTCGGTTGATTCGGTAAAAATAGAGATATTCAGAGACTTGAAGGTGGTGGGGTTAGGACATTAATGCATTTCGGAATCACGGGTCGGGATAGAGATATGCAGATTCTATTCGCGAAATAGGCGGATATACCTCGAGAGGATACCTTTATGAAAAAAGATCACCTCGCCATTGACATATTGTAAATATCTTTTGAATATGTACATATTTAGAAGATTAATCCGTTAGACGTGTGAGGGGAGATGTAACCCCAGGCTTCAAAACCAATACTTTAATTGAATCAATAGTTTAGAGCAATCTTTACATGTTGAATTCCCTCTTGAGTCATCTTTCGGATATTATCTAAAGCAGAACCTCTGTAGTCAATACACCTGTCCCTGTGGATCGATATCTGTACCACGAGTACCCTATACTACTTGGGGCGAAGCGTGCACTTGCGCACACAGGCGTATATTTTATACACCGCGTTTTCCGCCTGTCAGAGCGCGAGGACACGATGCGGGCCACCTATCCCTTCTTGTTTAGGGATGAGGGTATGTGGTTTAGTTGTTTAAGATTTAAATGATTGTTTACATGCATGATAGAGTGCACGTTGCATATGCATGTGAGTGATATGATTGTCCTGAATTTCAGGACGAAATTCCTTTAGAAAGGGGAGAATGGGCAGAAATTAATTTATGGAAAAGGCCAATCGTAATTTTGTTTACGAAATTGTAATTTCGATTAAAAATCCGTAATTTATTCTCTAGATCTCGGATGACAAAACAGATTGCACCGTTGGAATCGTCTCACAAAATCTAGCTAGCACATAAAATTCCGTTGAATTCCGAGACAGTCGGAGTTGGCACGCTTTACGAGGCATCACAGTTCGGGTGCCGTAAAACGATTTCCGATGCGACGAAAGTCACATATAACACGTACTCATGTGCCATGAGTGGTATGAGTAGAGAAATGATGAAAATGGACGGCCGAGAAGTGCAGGAATATATTGGTAAAAGAGGGCGTAATGGTCGTTTGGGCTTGATTTAAGTCACGAAGACAAAATAAGAAATAGTTCTTTACCAGAAATTAAGGAAAGAGAGAAAAGCGTGAATTGGGGAGAAAGAGATCCGGTGGCCGAAAATGGTGGTTTAGAGAGAAGGTGCGACCTGCTCTCTAGATTTCTGTTCTAAATAAATAGTCGGCGTACGAGACAAGATGTGGCTGAGCAGGGGTGGGTTGACTACAGTGAGCCGCGGAATACTCGTGAATGTCGGGTGACGGGCATTTTCACGGCAATCGGGGCGGAGATCTCAGCATGCAGGGGGCTCTGCAGATACAAAACTAATATAAACTGCATATACATCCCCGAACAATCCAATATATGCAATATATACCAAATATGGCCACTTGGGCCCTTAACGATTACTCGATATACATGCCGACTATGAATCGACTATATACCAATAGTTGAAGTTAATATGTTTTCTGCATCTGACATATATATTAAAATGAAAAGCATTCTAATACATGTATACATCGAAGCCACATCAGGCTCTTACAGCGCTGGAAGCCTCTAGAATGACGAGTCTCGCATGCTCCTGTACTGCCAAAATAAAGGGGATCCACGGCGAGGTGAGCTAAAGCTCGAGTAGAATCGCACAAATGGAAACTCTCTTCCGCACAAGTGCGATTACAATGTTCAATTTAAACACACATTCAAGCAAAATGCATGATCCTACTTGAATGTCTACATGACCAGCTCGGATCCGAGGTCCTCCACACCACTGCTCTCACATACTTTGAGCCTCGTGTAGAATATTAGTTTTAATGGTGGACAACCCTCGGAATGTATATATATCAATTGGGCTCAGACGATTGATATATGCTGTTGTTTGTGGACTACCCTCCGATGAATAAATATCAAATGTAAAGCTCTGAAGCGGTTGATAAATTATTTAGTTTTGGACTACGCCAGATCGTTTAATATTTTTTAGACTATAGACCATTTTATGCAGACTCGTATCGTCTTATTAACTCAAGTCACAGGATGTTCCGATTGCATATGTAGGTGCATCTGTGTGCGATCAGCAGCCAGTCCTAGTTCTTTGATGCATCGTGTAAATTAATTGTTCACGCATCAGATTAAGCTCACTTGGGTAATGATCTATACTCTGAGTAATTTTAATTTAAATCGCTCGACGACATGTATTTTCTAAAATATATATTTTTTAGAACAACATTCAGGAATAGTGAAACCCTAGTTTACTATTCCGGAAAATCACAAACTCTCGGTTCACTTAGTGAACCCGTAATCCCCACTGACCATTCAGGCCCCAAGCATACCAAACAGGTTTAACACACAAATTAAACAAAGCGCACACCCAGAAACGACCGTGAGGAAGCGCTCTGTTTGCTGCTTAGCGCTTTGAAAACCTTGCGTCAATTCGGTCCCATATTTGGGACCCGTCGTGCAACCCATTCGGAGCCTCGAATCCATTCAGCCTTTGTGATTAGCGAAACAGCTATGAGTTATGCCACATCAGCCATGGAAGGTCATGGACTGCTGGATATCTCAAATTCCTACATAATTCGATCCCGATGTTTGGGGCCGTCGAAACCACCCGATGGCTGCATGTTTCGAACGTTTGAAAAGTGCTAAAAATGAGATAAGGCTTCAAATTAGGGGAAAATCCTACCTCGAGGAGTTTAGGCTGCATATAAATCATTCATGTGGCGCTTTGCCTTGTGAGCATTCTCTTCTTGTCGAAACTGTAAACCAGTCTGGGATGTCTTGTTGAGAAGGAGACCTTCTCTCTCTACCCATAAACCCGTTCGGTACACTGCGTGCTTTATTCAATCGTTTGCTCCTTTAGTTTAGGTGGAAAGCCAATGTCTTCACTAATTCGTCTTCCCATGGCATTGACTTAAAGCACCTCTAAAATGACCGTTATGTCCCTGCATTTCAGTTGATAACCGTCCCTTGACGTGCATTTCTGTAATTTCTCTCCTTTTTCACTTATGAATTACATTGAGTCGTCTTATCTGTCTTGGCTAGTGCATGAAAATCGATTCTGACACGGCGCGATCACGCCGAGAAGCGTGCCGACTCCGTGTCTCGAGAAAATTCACGAAATTTTACGTCTTTGTTAGATTTGCGAGACGGTTCCAACGGTATGATCCGTTCGTCATCCGAGATCTAGAGGGTGTGGTTCTAACGCGTAATTCTGAGTTATGTCAGAGTATTTCTTACTGTTGAAATTGACCCAAGGTCTTGAAGGAGAAGCGCTGCAACGGGGAGAGGGCGGCATTAGGTGTCAGTTGGGGAGTTTCAAAGGCTCCCAGGGAGTAGAGTTTACTCTTGGTTTTATTCCTCTTTTAATGCTTTGTGAATGTTTGAGTTGAATGAAACGTGAGGACCGTTGATGGTTGGCTTGGAACCAGTGGATTTAGATTTTGAAACTATGTGGGCCCAGTCCGTGGCTGTCCCTGCAGACTGTTAGGTTGCTTATTGTGAAATCATGTGTTAATGTATGCCTTGAGGATTTGAAGTAGGGAATTGGGCGGGCATAATGCGGAGTTCTAAAGTGAACATAAATAGTTGAGTGTTGGAGCTAGTAAACCCTAGGATTTTCTTTATTTCCTAGGAATAATTGACAACGAAAATATATTTTGTGAAAATATGTGTTTGGTCGAGTGATTTAAAGGAAGTGGCTAAGTGTTTGATCGTGGCAAAGTAAAGCTGAATTTTGATGTATGAAATCAAAATTTACGTAGCGTGATTAATAATGAATTGGAAATGCTATGTAAATATACGCATGTTTATATATTTACATGTGAATTAGGCTTGCATTGGAGTCCCAGCATCTGTCGTTAATCTGCAGAGCATCTGGGGCCTATAGGAGACCAGTGCATGACATGATCCCAGAAGAAAAATGGTTGGAGAATTGTCTAAAAAATGTAAGTGATATGGAGGGTAATCCCTACTTAAAATATCCAATCGTCGGAGGCCGACCCAGGTGATATATATTGGAGGGGTGGTCATATAAAAATGCTCGTCGTCGGAGACGGCTGATTGATATATCTCGGAGGGTAGTGCGCTAAATAACTATCGGAGACAGGCATTTACTTGGATCGGAGAATTTAGACCACAACTATAAACACATGCTGTTTGAAACTAATATTCTCATATAAGGCTTAGGCGGAGTGTGGGAGTCGGTGAGACTTCGGGATCCCGAGTTAGTCATATAGACATTCAAGTAGGATCATGCATTTGCTTGAATGTGTGTTTTAAATGGAACATTACTGCAGCAAGTGGTGAGTAGCTCATTTAGAAGCATTCCTGCGAGCATTAATTTCCCTTTGTCGAGATATTATTTTACTAAATTACGAGGGTGTAAACAGAAATTCGATTTACGGAATAAGAGACGAAAATACGTAATTTTGATTATAAAATTTTAATTACGGTTAAAAGTCCGTAATTAATTCTCTAGACCTCGGATGTAAAAGCCGGATTGTCTTGCGTTGGACTTTCGTCTCGTGAAATCCTAGTTAGCACGTAAAATTTATAATTCTTTGAGACGGTCGGAATCGGCAAGATTTTCGAGCATCAGCGTTTGGTCTTAGTAAATCGGTTCGATCTGACGAAAGCCACATATATCAAAAATACTCATGTTCCATAAAGTGGTGTGAGTAAGAAATAGCGAAAATGGGCAGTGAGATGAGTCAGAATGTCAGCGGGTGAAAGAAATTAATAATTAAAATGGTTTAAGTCACTACATGCCAAAAAGTGCTGGTGCCGTCTCTTCAAAAAGAGAGAAAGAGGCAGTGGCTGGGGAGGGAAGACGGAGGAGGAGCAGAAGCAAAATGGAGGTTTAGGTGTGAAGGTCGAAAACACCATACAAGATTTGAGCGTCGGACGTTGGATTTCGACGGGCGAAGGAAAAGCGTTAGCGGAGCGAGCTACGCGTGGACCCAGTTCACGAGTTTTGACAAACTCAAGAGGTAGGATTTTCACCACTACTTGTGTTTGACCCGTTTTAGGGTTTTTCGATGTTTGGTTAGTTTAGGTAGTGAGGGGCCGTTTGATCGGTCGAACATGGGACGTTGGGGAATTTATTTGGGATTTTCTCTTGTGGTCGTGACTGCCCAGAAATAATTAGGGGCTGTTTGGTTGTGATGGGTGTTAATTTAATGCGTTAATCTTTGCTTGATATCACTTTAGTAGGGAATGGCCGTGGATTGCGGAGTTCACTAAGTGAGCCAGGTGTTTAATGATTTTCAGGAATAGTAAATGAGGTTTCAACATTAAGATAGTGTTACAAAAATATATATTTTTGTGAGAAGTACGTGTTGGCCAGGTGATTTAAATTAAATTGCCGTGTATGATCAAATTAAGCCACAGTAATTTAATTTTGATGTGTGATTTAAAGTTTTATGTAAATATATTCATGTATATATATTTGCGTATGATTTAAACGAATTAGATGGCGTACATTACATTATACTTAGCTGGAACATCCACAGGAATATAGGAATGAGTCAAATGAGATGAGTCACAGAAAGCAGGAGTTGGAGGGTGATAAAATGCCAAAGTGCTCGGAGGGGTAGTCAGACTAAATAACATATCATGTATGTCGGGATGTGTTGATATTTATTCGTAGGAGGGTAGTGCACAAATTAAAGAGATATATCGGTAGGTCGGATGACTGGAGTTGATATTTATTCGTGGAGGGTGGTCACTTGAAGCCAGTTAATATATATCGATAGTCGGACGGCGATTGATATATATACATCGGAGGGTTGTCAGCTCTATTAAAACTAATATTCTCATACGAGGCTTAGGCGAGTGTGAGAGAGTCGATGGGGCTGGGATACGAGTTAGTCGTATAGGCGATTCCAGAGTAGGATCGTGCGTTTGCTTGAATGTGTGTTTAGAATGAAGCGTTCATTCTTGACAGGTGGTGAGTAGCTACTTAGGGCGGTCTCTCTTGAGTTTTAGTGTGTCGTGGGATCCCCCTTTTCAGTCACCGGGGGCGTCTGAGGGACGGCTGTGTAGGCGAGTTTAGAAGAAGCGGGATTGTGGGCTGGTGAAACTATGCATGTATTAAGATATCTAATTTTAATATATGTGTTGTATGAGTGGTTATTAAGCTCTTGAAGCTTGTGGATATAGTTTGGATATGCGTGTGATCTTGTTATGGGCCCAGTGGTATATTGGATATATATTGCGTATATTGGTATTTGGGACGGTGTATCTGGTGTATGTATTTGGGTAGGGCTCCGTTACAAAGGGAGACTTTGCGGATTTTTAAAGTGGCGTCGGAATGGCTCGACGTGGCTTGTGATGTGAGGTTGACCGGGTAGTCAACGGACCCCCGGGAAATGGGGCGTCACACAGGGAGCGTGTGAGGGGACGGTTAGATCCTAGAATTTGGATTAGAAGAAAATGGGTGTGGCTTGATGTTCACGTGTATTAGAATTCGAGTATTTTTAATATATGTTGTATAAGGTAAATATTTGAAGCTACTTGGCCCATTGGATATAGTTTGGTCATGTGGATTGGTATGTTTTTATGGATATTGTAGTATGAAATTTTGGCGGTTTCATCATATTTGTATCGTGTGATTATATTGGGCTGGCAGGACGGAGTTTAAATGCAGGTGTTTCGTTCAGGTGACTGCAGGAAATTTTAAAGGAGACTGCCCAGATTTTTACAGTGGCGTCAGATCTTTTTGCCCAGCGTACTTTGTATACTTGCCACATTGTGGTAATCCAAGCTTGTATTCCATGAGTTATTGGTGGTAAGCGGGTGCAGAAGTGGGCGTAGCACTTTGACAGTGCCACAACGTCATTTCACCTTATAAACCTACTAGCCTCTCATATATGTACTGGGAACATCAAGAGCAGGGAAAAAGGTTTTGGCTTTCTTATCCGGTAACTTGGTTAAGGTGGTGTTTTGTTTTTTTCATGTCATTAAATAAGTTAAGTATTTAATGGTTTGTTTTTCAAAGAAAAACCAAACTTTTTAATTACACAATCATGCTTTGGCATTTTTTTCATTTTCCATAATATGTTCAAGAATAGGATAATCATGTCTAAAGTTAATTAATTTTTAAATGATAATGAAATAATTAATTTACTACACAAATTTGTCTCCCTGCCTCGTCTAATCCAAAGATTACGTACAACTACAAAAACAATGTTAACTTATATTATCCATTGACATTAAGCCATCCACTCTACATGCAGTGACTTTCAGCCTTGTATAACCAAACAAAAATAATTTAACTAATAAAGGAAACTAAATGTGTAAAATTATTTATTTATTTTTTAATTTCAGAACAGAATATTTTTGTTTAAAATGTCACCATAACTTTATTTTGAAAAATATATCCATCTTTCTACTATTGAAGAATCTTTTAAATGGTCCCGAAGGAAAAATACAAGTCAATGCACGGAAGATATCAATTTTCAAACGAACTGAAGAATGACAAATTTAACAGAAAGTTTGGCTGCACCTTGGTTTAAGAAATTCACATTAAAATTTGTTGGTTTCATCTTTTAATAGGCTACTGTCCTTTTCTTTACCTTGCAAACAAAAGAAAATAATTAATAAGCATATATAGAACACAAACATATTAATGTATCCTCAATATTTGCCCTCTCCACTATTTACCTTTCTATAAAACATTTTTAGGTTTGATATTAAAAATAATTTTGAAATTTATTTTAAAATATATTCCTTAAAACTATTCCATCTCCATACCGTCAAGACAAGAATCTTAGGCAAATTATGTTTTAGGGCACTGAGGAAAGTTATTAAAACGAACTCAAAATTTGACTTTTGATTTTGATGTATTTTTAGGAAACATTATTCGTGTTTGGAGTGGGTGGAGCAATTGAATTATTTGTGGACAAATTTTCCTTAAGCTCTCCACTAGACCATTGCCTCCGTGGAATACACTAACCCCTCTTTTGGGCATATCACTTCTGCCCAAATTGCCCCCTCCCCTCTCCCCCTCCCCACCCACCCACCCCACCCCACCTTGACCTAACCATGTGCGACGCATCCGCCCCCAGCCCCACGCTCACCAGACACCCCCAAGCCATTTTTAATTTTTATTTTTAACTTTTAATCTTTTATTAAAATATAATTTTAGTACTATGTGTAATTAATATTATTGTTAACTTTTAATGTAAAAAATATTTATTTATGATAATTAAACTTGTATTAAATAAATATTAATATTTTATAGTTAATTTTCAAATGGCTCTTATCCATATAATTTTATCAAATTTTATATTTAATTAAAAATTGTATATTCATAATATTTTTATATTTATAAATTCCATATTTTGAATCTATTTTATATTTTAAATTTTATAGAATATTATACATAATTTTAGGAAAAAATAACTTATTCACAGAATTAAAGATGACTTATGGTAAATGATAATATTATTTTATCCATATGTAACAATGTTAATATCTAAAGTACTAATATATAATAAAAAATATAACGATATATAATATGGATATCGATATATATATTAGTACAATTATAAAAACAATAATTTTATTATTATTTTAAAAATAATAATATATATATTTTTAATTTATAACTGCCTCTCTTTAATTTATTTTAAATTAAATACTATCAAAAAATATTATTCTAGTTTTTTTGTTGAATGAAATGAAATTTATATTACTAGTTTTCATATTATTTTTATTTAAAAAAATATAAATAGTTTTAACCTAGATAATTAAATTTATAATTATACTTTAAAATATTGATATGCTATTTTTAGGTAATTTTTCACTAGTGATTTTTTTTAAATTTAGATTTAATATTCTATAAAAAAAATTCAAAATTAAAATTAGATTAAAATAAGGAAATTATATAAAAATATTATTATTATAAAAATTTTAGTTAAATATAAAATTTGATAAAAATATATGGATTAGAGCTTTTTTAAAAAATCAAATTTATAAAAATATTAATATTTATTTATTTAATAGAGTTAAATTATTATAAAATAAAATATATTTTATATTAAATGAACAAATATGTTAATTACATAAAACTAAAATTATATTCTAATAAAAGGGTGAAAATTAAAATTAAATTAAAAATGGCTTGAGGTGGCCTGGGTACGGACTGGGACCGAGGGTGGGAGTGCATAAGCATGGTTGTGTCAAGGTGGGGTAGGGGAAAGGGAGGGAGGGGACAGTTTGGGCATAAGTGATCTGCCCAAATGAGAAATTAGTGGATTCCACTTGGCGGCAGTAGGCCCCAATGGAGAGGATAGTTTGGAGGATAACTTTGTCCCCACAAATGATTCACCTTACCTAAAAATGAACACTTTTCCTCGAAAATACACCAAAATGAAAAGAAAATTTTTTTGGGGTTCCATTTTTTAATAACTTTCCCCTCAATGCCCTAAAACATAATTTACCCCAAGAATCTTTTATGAAGTACATTTCTATTATGGACTGAATGTTGCCATACAAAGAACAAAACATAATAATTGGAAAGCTCTTGCCCCTCACATGTCATGTTTTCAATTTTTACAAATGAGAACTCTCGAAGCCACGTGGAGGATATAATCCATGGAATAAGTCCGGTTTGACCTTCTCTTGTGTAGATAAGAGCTAGGCCTCACAAAATGTTTGATTGAATGTGATTGTCCATGGTCACATTCATATCACACCTGCTTATTGTTTAATAAATTAGATATATTCCTATCAATATGTATAACACAAAATTTTGATTAACTGGACTCATATAATTATTATGTGTTAATTAATATTTAATCTAAAATTAACATATTTAATAGGTTATTTGTATTAAATAATATTGATGTGTTGTTAAATCTAAAAAAGTAAAATTGTTTAAAGACTATTAAAGCACCAAAATGGTTTTTTTTTAAAAAAAAAAAAAAAACCTCCTAAGTCTCCTTCTAAAAAAAACACTCACAGTATTTTTAAAAGCTTTCAGAAAAAACTTTGAAAATATTCTGGAAATACCTTTTGTCTAAAAACATATAAGTATTTTTAGATTACATAATGACTTAAAAGTATTATCGAAAGCCAGGATCTGGGTCGAACATTACAGGTGTTGTATTGCGGGGGAATATGATCATATACGACCAACGTGCCATGTCCAGGTTAGAAAAACTTTGAAGAAGAGGGAGGAGGGAGGCGGTGGTGCCTGCTTGGGATGAATTTTGGAAATATTTAAGTATGTAGGCAATTTTGGAATTGAATAGGTAATTCGAAAGATGAGATTTGTAAATGAAGAGTGGGTGGGCGGGCAAATTGAAGAAACATACCGCACCCGAACGACTTGGATTTTTTAAGCGTTTCAAACCCAACTTTAACACGTTAAAAATTCTATCTCCGTCCCAATAGGGGTAGGACTTGTGGTCAGTAACGACTTGTTGCCGTTCCTAACTATTAGGTCAAAAATACAAATGCCAGCCCTGTCTGTCTGCCAGACCACAGTCAGAAAAATCCAACGAGCTATAAAGGTATTCTGCCTTGATGCACTGGCTTACAGTTCGTATTGTTTTCATTGGTGAAAATAGCATTAAATGGAACATTATAAAAAAGGAAAAGACAGAGAAAGCAACTCAAGTATATGGTTAAATCATATGCGATTCGAATGTAGGTTTCATATATATTTATTAAAATAAACTTTAAAGTATACTTTAAATTAATTAATTTGCAATGTAGTCAATCTCTTGATAAAGAGGACGGATCTTTTGTTGTGTGAACATGACTTTTGCATTTTTTCTTTATTGCAAGAGAATATATAAGCTTTCCTTCTTAATTAATGAATATTAAAAGAAAAGAGAAAAGGATTAGGATGATGTATATATAGCTTGAGAGCCATTGGTAGTACTCTTACCATACAGTGCAAGCATATAAGAGCTAAGAAAGGCATGATATAATACAGTACAATCCCTCACCAAATTAGGTTGATTGTTTGAAAGGAAAACACACAAATTTCAACACATACTAATCACGCTTGCATTTAAAATGGGAAGTGTTACTTGGAACAAAGGCAATAGAATGCTTTTTTCTGTTATCAGGCAAAATGAATAGGAAGAGAAATCCAGAATGATCACCCTAATTGGGTGAGTGATGCCTGATATCTTTTACTTTGTAATTCTTATTCTTTTATTTAATTTTTACTTTTCCCTTTTTTTGCTTTTATCTTTTATTTATTTTAAGACACCCAAATAAGTTTAAAGCTTCCGTAACATCATCTAGTATAATGATATATACATTTAGAAATTAATTTGTTAAGAAAATGCATTGAAAATTTAGAATTTCTTTAAGAAAAACTTAACTAGCTACTTGAGTGGTAGTAGACATTGCACCATAATGTAGGCATGTATTAATTACTGCTAAATAAAATTTGTTGTCATATTTACAGAGAAGTTAATATAACAATAGATTGTTTAGCTAAGAAAAGTATTTGCAATCATAATTCAAATATTTGTTGGCCAAATTTTCCTAAGGATACTAGAAAATATGTGATTGAAGATTATTGTGGATTATCTTTTAATGAAAGGTGTAAGTTTAAACATTCAGTAAGTCTTTTACTCAACCAAAAATAAAATAAAAATAAAATAAATTTTAAATCCATATTTAAAGGAGTCAATACTTAAAGAAAAAAAAAGACATGATTCCTCTTTATTTATTGTATCTTCTTTAGTAAGAATATAACTTTAATTTTTCTTTTCTCCTTTTGTTTTATTTATTTATTTTATTTACATAAGAGGATAAAGCTTTCCTCATTCTAGTTTAAAGGGTATATAAACATCAGATTTCCACAACATGACATCAGGCATATTACATTGTTTGTCAAAGGTACTAAACAAAAATTAATATAAACATTAGAAATAAGGATAGCTATTAAAATTAAACACTCTAGCACACTTGAGGTTATGTGATATCAGGACATCACCCTGCCTAATCAAATCAATGACTTCATTTATGTGTAAAAATTAATATAAAGAAGATGTTGATGGACACATTTATGGGGTCCATATATAGCACTTTTGTTTGTCCTTCACCAAAACTGGCACAATTTTTTTTTCTATTTATTTATTTGTTATGGATATCCTCATTTGTGTATTTGTAAGTTCATAATGAACTCCGTTTGGTTTATTTGGCTTTTTATATGTGGACATAAAGGAGAGTTGGTTGTTTAACAGATGTCAATAAAACTGGTTTTTTTTTTTGGGCATTCATTGGGTTTGGGATGAGGTGCATATTGCTTAAACCTATCTTATTGCCATCCCATGTAGCTCGTATACAACCCAATCATCTCTCGTCAATTTGTTTGAAATCAGTCACTTTCTTTAGTATTTTAACATCTGTCTTCATGATCCTTATGAATTTAAACGAAAGTTGAGATTGTTATGCATGTGCTTATATTCAGGCATCTCAGTCAAAAAAGCTAGAAGTTATAAAGAAGGAATTATCCCCCCAGAGCATTAGGCTACAATGATGACAAGAAGGCGGATAAAAGTACCCGATCAATTGCAGACATGAATTTGTGGAACATGCTTACAATTCAAGTGCTTGAAAGGATCAAATTATCATTTCACTCCGCCATCACATGTAGTCTATGTATATATTTAGTGAGGGATCAAAATATTAGTGGTTTGGGGGTGGATTTTGTGAAAAACATGGATAAAGAATAGCTCATAATACTATAATAATGTTGGGAAATTTCAAGAAGAGAGAGAAAAATAATTTCTCACTACCCACGTACCACACCTCTCTCTCTAATTTATTAAATGCAAATGCCTTTTAAATAGAGCTCTGAGAGATAAATGAAAAGAATTAAAATAATTAAAATCATTAATTTATCACATTCAAAACTAACTCTCAATATTGTCGCATGGTAAAAATCTGAAGCAATGAGCTCTAAGCAAAATTAAATAAATAAATAAAACGAAAATTTTCCTAATTAATAGAAACTATTAAAAAAAAAAAACAACTTTGAATCATTCCCCAACATTCCCCCTTGATTCAAAGTTGCATAATTATCTCTCCGTCTTTTTAAATTTGTGAAGCCTTTCTCTCGGCACGATGATGCGCGTCTGCAAATGCTGTTGATCGCATTTCTACCATCGGCCCCGTCTTATGATTTGTTGGAAGCATCTTCTCTTCAAAAAAATCAATTCAGTTTCATGGAGCACTTCTCTCCAAATTTCTTTTTGGTGCACTTCTCACCAACTAGGTAATTTTCATAACCCAGGTAGCATCAAAACCAGGTTAATTAACGACCTTGGTTACTCTCGAAACAATGATTTTATTGGATTCTGAGAGCCTTGAGAAGCGATATAGCGAGTTTGGATCTCCGTAATGTCGTGGACTTCTTCTTTGTTGTCTCGAAGCGATCTTTGCCTTCGCAGGCGACTTTTCAGCCTTGAGCTTTTCTCCATCAGACCTGACCGCGTCATTATACCATACTTTCGCTTGACCCGCTCCCATAAACCAAGACCTCTCAAATGAGCTTTCATTTAATGACATCTGTGATAATTTCGTGGCGGTGGTGAAAGAGTAAGCTCGTGAAAGAAGAAAGCGTCTCTCCTCGCGGTCGCCAGAGATCGGCCGAGTCTTTCACGATCTCTCGTGGGAAATTTGAAGAGAGAGAAAAATGATTTTTCACTACCCACGTACCACACCTCTCTACAATTTATTAAATGCAAATCTTATTTTAAATAAGTACACAAGAGATAAATCAAAAAATTAAATAATTAAAATCCATTAATTATCTATTCAAAACTAACTCTCGTATTTATCACATAGCTAAAATCTCAAACAACCTTGAACTCTCACTCACAATTAAATAAATAAATAAAACAAAGCATTTCTAATTAATACAGAAACTATTAAAAAAAAAAACAACTTCAGAATCATTCCCAACAAATAAATTAAATACCTTTAAGCTCAATTGGTTTAAAGTGGTAGGCCAGACATAAGGAAGGGAGGAAGGGAGGGACCAGGGTTCGAAACTTTTTGAGAGCAAATTATTAGATTGCTGTAATTCCAAGTGAATAGTTATCAAAAAAGAAGTGTTCTTACCTCTGATAACTACTTTCCAAAACTAATGTGCAAGCATATACAAGAAAGGGAATTCAGAAGAAGGACAAACAACCTCAGGAAATCAAGGTTAGTGTGGTTTCTACTTTTCAGTTAAGTTTTTACTCTGATAACTGCTTTCCAAATCTAATGTGCAGGCATAGACAAGAAAGGGAATTCAGAAGAAGGACAAACAACTTCAGGAAATCAAGGTTAGTGTGGTTTCTAGTTTTCGGTTAAGTTTTTAAAGGAAAAGTAACCTCAGAACCTGCTTGAGTTCAAGAAAATGTCATTTTACGAGACGTAATTGATGTCAAGTGTTAATAGTTTGTTCTATATATTTTCAGAGGTATATCTAAATACAGTCGCCAGAAGCAAACTAGTAACTCCATCAAGGATCTTTTGAAATCCGAGGATCTTGAAGAAGGAAGATCTAATTCTTCCAAAAATAAAGGTTGGTGTTACTTATGATACATTTTTAATAACTTAAAGTCTATGTTTGGTTATGAGAAAATTTAAATGAAAAAAAAAATTGTGGAAAAGAAGATAAAGAGAAGAGATAGTATGAAAATAATTGGAAAAAGAATTTTAAAATATGTTTAAACTTGACAATTATTATGCAAGTATTTTGTCAAACTTAGGATTATACTAAATTATTCTCTATTGCAAAAATTAAATAATTTTAAAATATATAACATTTTGACAAATTTTAGATATATTTGATCTTCTTTATATTATTATATAAATCATATGAAAACAATTTTCTTCTTTTACAATTTTAAGTACTTTTAAGAATTGAATTACAGAAAGGGGAAGAAGTTGGTCTTTCCCACGGCAGGAGTTTTATTTTGAAATAGAATTGAATCATTAGAGTAGGCCAACTTTCTGTCTTTCCATCTCTCTTTTGGCTTTTTTTTTTTAAAATTAAAAAAAAAAGTAAAATTTACACTTGATGAACATGTTTGAGGATTTTCTTTTTTATATTTATTCATGACTTTGCATATACCCGTTGTAGTATTCTGTTCTTACAAAGATTCGAGCCTCAAACCTTTCATTTCCATCCCACATTTTTACTACTTGATTCAGGCCTCAAGAACATATTTAAGGATTTAATAGCAAGAAACTTATTACATCATTGATCCCACCAAATTAATGAAGTAGTCTTGAAATCCACGATAAACCATTTTCATGAAATTAACAGGCGAATGATAATATTAAAATAAATTATGATACTTGTTTATTAAAAATCAGAAATTCTGTATGGTGATGGTTGTGGATGATAAAACATCATGTCGCTACATTAATTCTATGTTTGTGACATTTTAAAAACCAATATTAACGTATGGAAGTACTCTTTTGTTATATATATCAATATAAAGAGCGAGAAGATCATGAGAATCTGAAGTAAGTTTGAATGACTCATTGGATCATGATCTTGAATCATGCTTATTCAACAGTGTGATAACTGAGAATGACTGTTTTGATAAACGATATAACTAAATACAGTTGAAAGAATGAAAAGTGAAAAGGATCAGAAGGCAGATAGTGCTTGTCTCTCCCTTCTCTTCTTTTAGATTTTACTTCAATTATTTTGTGAACTATGATTACGTAGTTTTTTTCCTTAATGTTTAATATGATTTTTGTTTTGACAGTTGTAATATAATTAAATTATTTGATTATTGTTTTTTACTTAAGAACATCGTCTTTAATTTTATCTAATTTTAGAAAATAAAAATTTTAATTATATATATCTGAATTTTCTATCTGATTAAGTGAAACAAATCATAAGGTTATATTAGATATTAAATATCTGATTTTCTCATATTTGGTAGTTTTTAACAATAGAAAGAAAACATTCAAAAACGTCAAGAAAAACAAAAATATTTAGATTTTCTGTGCATTTAAAAATTCAAAAATTTTGTTACATGAAAAAGTAAAAAAAAACAAACGATTGGATCAAAGTAAACATACCTTCAATGACTTGTTTTGGCTAGAAAAATTGATTATTGCCTTGACGGAAGGGCTTAACTCAAATATCAAAGATCAGGTTTATATTGATGTGGACTTCAATAAAGGAAGGTAAAGCCTGTAAGTTAGAAATAGTGAAGACAATATGAAACCGATATAGTGCAGCAGACGGTATCACTCTCAGAATGGTGAACGATCTTGACTCTTCTCAGGTGACCATCATGGAAGATAAGTTCTCAGGACAAGATATAGTGATGTTGGCGGCGGAGATCAACCTAGTGTTTAAACTCTTATGGAAGAAATTCTGACAGACTATTATTTTGATGCGGTTGTCAATGGAGGAAACCATGTTTTGCGTCTGATATAATGACCAAATATTATCTTCCAGTTTAATTCTTGGCACGACATTACAATTACCATTGGAGATTAAGTATTTAAGGTATATATATGCGTAGCAGAATAATTATGGACTAGTTAGTTAATATTACATGTTCATGGATTTTAGTGCAGGTTTTGATGACTTTTGAGTTGTTTAGACCTAATCCCAATTGCCAGTGTTTTTGGCATTCTGAATTTGAATAGAGTTTAATTAGGATGTAATAGTGTGATCTCATTGAGGTCATGACCCATAATACTCAATTTATGTTAATGATAGTTATCACAAAAGTTTGAAGTGCGTAAAGATTTGAATTTAATATAAATATCTGGTTTCTTAACACCCTCTCCCACGTGTTGTAGTCTCGTATATGTCTTGTGAAGAGTCGAACAAACCATAGGATTCACTATGGACTTTCAAATAGATAATGGAGATCAAATATTCAAATTACAGGAGTCTCTCGAACATAGGATCTCTTGCAAATGCCTCCATATGAGAGGGAGGCGAGAGAAAATAAGTAGCTCTGATGAATCTCGTATTTCAAGGCCGTTATGGAAAACTAATCAAGGGTTTGAGAAATCGAGTAAACCTATTCATGAGTCTTCAAAAGGCGATTAGAACTGCTCTTTGTGCTCGTTTGGGTCGATTTTGAAAGGGTACCTTGAGGATCGTCATAAAAGAAATGAAGCTCAGAAGGGTGATTCGGGTTAAGGGCTGTTCGGACGTGCTAGCAAAGGATTACCTAGGGAGCCACATTGTCGAGAACACGGATCTTCAATTTTCGAATCGGCCCCAGTCATATCTTTGTTGCAGTCGTCTGAGTGTTAAATGACCAACTCTTCTAAAAGCTCAAGTTTGTAGGAGTTGGGTTTAATATGAATGTCGTCTTCCAACACCCTCCCTCACGTGCATACGGCCCGTACAGATGCGTGGAGGCTGAGTCGTGGACTTTCAAATAAACATGGGGATTAAATTGCGAGGAGGATTCGAGACCCGGGACCTCCTAACGGCCGGTACTGCGATACCATGTTAGAGAAGTAACTCCTCAAAGCGCTTCGACTTGTAGGATTTGAGTTTAATATGAATATCATGCTTCAACACGAGAGCGGTGACCTCAGTGCTGAAGCGCCTTCAACACGGATAGCACCTCGGGAATCGGCCATGGCTTGGAGTTCAATGAAAGCACTAATGATACCCTACGAAGATTGAGAAGAAGGAAGCAGGGGAAGAAAAATAGGAAAACAAGAAGAATGAGAATTTCGGAGGAGGAATAAAATGAGAAAAGAAATCCCAAAATTTCAATTGCTATCTTCTTCTTCACCTTTTACAACTCTATATCCTCTTTCAAGAAAAACAAGAAAAAAACATAAAACAAGAAACAACCCTCAAAAATCCCCCAAATGGGTCATAGCAGAGCTCAACGAAAATCAGAGAAAAAATATTAGAGAATTATTCTCTGCTTTTGCCAAGACACCTACTTGCCTCGAAAATCTTGTAATATACATTTACTAGCCGCTGCCCCTTTACGCGTAATCCTTAAGCCAATTAGGTGGTTTTCTCGTGCGACTAGGGGCTTGGTGGTGACCGGTCCATCAGAGTGAGTTAGATGGGGTGCTTCCTCAGATCGGAACTTATAGGCCATCATCTCCCAAGCGAGGTATCCTCCTTTGTCTTTGAAATTTGGTCCAACTTGATGGGCATGAGCCATTAGCAATTTGCACTACACTTACCATGAAGGAGTAATTGAACAATAACAGCAAAGAAAATAATAAAAGGATTTTGGATGGGAATGGGTAGAACTTAAACACGATTCTTGAGAATAGCTTATATGTCCTTGGAATGCCAACATGTGGCGCTTAACTTCTAAAACCACACCTTTCTCAGTTCTTACATTCACTGCTCTGTATAAAATAGTTAGGAGAGCCTGAACACATCAATTTTAGAAACAAGTGAATTTAAGCTAATTCATTTGAAATAAAAAACATGTTGAATAACAATTTTGTGCCTGACAATTGACAAATCTCAACTTACCTGGTGAAGAATGTCAGTGCAGCCAATCAACGAGGGTTTTGTTCTTTTCTCGGGAAGTTTGCATGATCATCCTCTAAGCTCTGTTAAGCGAATTGACAAAGAATCGCGAGTTTTCACTAGACACAATATCGACAAAAGAAATCTCTTGTAGCACACTCTTCAGCGCATAAACACACACACACACATACATTTTAGAGATGAATTAGAAAGGGAAATTTATTTTATGAACAAGTAAGCAAAATGAATTAATGCATAACAAAGAGAAAAATTAAATTTAATTACTTTTTGCAACTTCTAAACAAGCCCTTTCAAGGATGAGTAAACCACACAGTCTTCTTGATATATCTTCATCTTGTGAGGTTGTTGTTGCTGCTGCATCCTCTTCTAGAAATTGTTCTACCTCTTTGTCATAGTTCTCTTCCCTTTGCTTTCGCTTGTGCCCTCTTTATAGCATAAGGGCGGACCGTTTCTTGATTAAAGGGAAATCAACCAAGTAAAACAGTTTGATAATACCAAGTGCAAGTGCATGCTAGGTAATAAAATCAAATCTAACTACTGCAATTCATGAAGTACATCTCCTACAAGGGTCTAGCTCCACTTTTACGACTGCATCTACTATACTACTATAGAGAAGAAGACATCATATATATATATATATATATATATTGATAAATCATAACTATAGAAGAAATATCAATGATTTAGTGCGACCAACTCATAAAAATTGATCATTTCTTTGGTAGAAACATTGAACCATCAATCTAACAAAGTTTCAAAATTTGCAAATCAAATTCTAGACTTGATATAGTTCCATGGCGGGCATTTCAGCGAGAAGCCCTAGTCACAGGCTTTTGATACATGGAAATCATTCCCCCAAGCAGCAAAGACCTTCAATCCTAGCAAAAGTCGATCACAGTATAACCGCGGAAGATTGGCAATAGTTCCACATATGTTCAAAGAGAAACTCTAGAATTGAAAACTCCAAAAGCTTTCTAATTACATTGTCTCTTTGGTTACCAGAAGAAGAGTGGAAAAAAATAAATAAAAACCACAAAATTTTGGTTCAAAATGCCAATATCTCCATGGGGTTTCAGACCATCTCTAAAATTAAAAGCCTGATAGGCGACAATCCAACCTTTGCTTGGTTACCATGATCATGGAGCAAAATAAAATAGAAACACATTTTGATTTGCCGTCCTGTCATCCTCTTGTTTTCTTTGCTTTGAATCGAAACCTAGGCAATTAAGCGATTTACAATTCTGAGTTTCTTGTTATAGATAATTTTCAGCACATTCAAGCGATTGTATGTAGCATTAGAATTCAAATTGATTGAAGAGGGAGATGAATTGGAACAGTACCTTCAACTTAGAGATCGAACAAGGCCTTGCGACGTTAGTAGAAACAGATAATTTGTCATGGAGGGAAGATTGGATGCTTCGTCCAAACGAAAATTAGGGCAACGATTCATTATCCTAATTATGGGCTATTGGGCTTTATATGGGTCTTAAAAACTAAAACCTCATCCTCAACTTTTAAAGTAGGTTTCAACTTTTTCATATTTTGGATTTCGACTTCCATTGAAGTTGTAGCTGGAGTTTGGAGTGAAATAATGGCGGGAATCAAATGTTAAACAGGTTATCACCTATCATCAAAGTTTGCTGGTGAAATCGAGCCTCCCCTCTCTCTCTCTTTATGCCTTCTTTCTTAGGTTGTGTGTATTCGATTCCAAGTTGTCGGTTGGGGCGGAGAGTCGGAGGAACGATGGCACTAGGGAGGAAATGCAGGGTCGACCTCCGTTAATGGTCGAGATATTATCTTGTATCATTTGATTAGTGTTCCCTCGTTTACAAAGCACACACTAAGGGGTGAGGGCTCTTCGCAAAAGCAAAGGTATTTTTGCTTTTTTTTGCATCCAGTGCAAGCAAAACAATCACAATGTGTATTCATCATAGCCGGTCTCTATTTGGGAGTTTGTGTGTTATAATATGAGGTGTTTGCTATTTTTTGAAAAAATACATCGACCACGAGTTCAGTTCTAATGTGTTTTCTTTATGAGTAATTTTACAGAATGAATTAGGAAGCTTGTTGGTAGCTTAGCTCAGGAGAATGAACTTGTGCAACGTGCGTGTATTTTCCTCTTTTCTTTTGGCTTGCGTGGTGCACATCACTTGATTATCATTATTTCGTTTTACTTAGGCACGTAATAGAAATCTATTTTATTATCGAAAAAAAAACCTAAATGTCATAACAAAATGCATGGTGTACTTCTTTTTTTTTTATTTCTTTGAATTTTATTATGTATATCTAGTTTTCTACTTTAAAAGAAAAATGATTGAGTTATATCAACTCTTGTGAATTTTACTATGTAATTGATTTGTTTCATAGATTGGTCGGGATAAACACGAAATATTTAGTGACTAAAAAGCGATAAAAGTGCCACTTGTGCTATGTAGCCAATTCTTGTTATATGATTCAGGAATGGTTATGAGTGCGGATTTAGTACCCCGCCTTAGGACATTAGATTGAGTATTGTGGGTACTTTACACCGATGGAAATAATTCCAGGTATCATGAATCCCAAGTTGATGGTAATTAGGTTGTCCATTCTAAGATATGAATGGCAGAGAGACAATTTATTTCGCCTTGCTATTTATGGTAATTTTTAATCTTAGTGCAGCTATGCAAACTTGTGTTTGATATTACTTAATACTTTTCTTAGAGTTGAGGACTTCCCTGAATTGATTTGTTCTGATTCTTATTATTTATTCTGTTTTTGTTTTGTTTTTGCTCTATCCATTGTTAGACTATGCGCAAAGTGGACTTAATCCAGTTGAGGTTTGAAGCGCAACAACCAAAATTAAGGCTACCCCTGATGGAGAGTTTCTTATTGCATTAGGTGTTTGGGAGTTCAGATTTTAGTTCCTTATATATTGTTATTGTTGTGTTAAAACAAAACATGATGGCTCAAGTGCTATTGATTGGTTTCACGGGAGGTTTCTGAGTGTTCCTGGCTTCTTAGAGACAAAGGGAACTTATTGGGTTTAGAGCTTGTTCACAAGCTTCCATATCACGCAATTATTGAGTTTGGTTGGTTGCAAGCAATAGTGTTTTAAATATGAATAAAAATGAAAGCAATATATAAAACATGTTTCAGAACATGTTTTCAGAACCCATACAAGTTAATAATTGAAAAAAAAAACCTCATATGAACATGTTTGTTGTTCTCATTTTAAAATAGAAAAATTCTAAACCATCTTCATTAACATACTCATTTGTTATTGATTGAATTGCAGGTGGAATTTCATTTCTTGACCATCTTGACATTTATCTCATTATTTGTTTTACCCTCTGCCAAAAAAGCAGGAAAAAGAAAGCAAAACAAACCCTGATACAGGAAAGCCCAATGATACCCACGAAAGTGGCTTTTCTTGGGGCAAGCCTGTTAGCTTCAGTTAAGGATTTAGACTAAATGGCTCAAATATCTAGAAAGTCCCATAATCTAGTGCTTGATCATATACACATGGCCCCAAGATGGAACAGAATGATGTTTATCCCTCTCCATTTGTTTAGAAACACCCGATATTTATCTTAAGTTTGATTAAAAGGTAGATTTGGAGTTGTACCCTCAGTTTCCTACTTAACACCGATTGAAAATCTGTGTTAAGTAGTGTTACCCTCATTGTAACACCGAGTCAGAGTGTGATGTGAATGCGTAGGGGTGTATAAGAGCGCTAAATGTCACATAGTAGTATTTTGGAGACTAAAGTAGGAAATGAAGTGGAACCCGAAATTTGTAATTTGACAAACCAAGGGTACAATGAGATAAAATTTAACCAAATGGATATGGAAATTAGAAACAAGTAGAGATGGGCCATAGTATAAATTCAAAATGAGATTCTGATTGCAATAATTAAAGAGATGAGGGCAATTTGCAAATTAGGGAAAGGTTAAAATATAATAGGAAGGCCAAAGCCCAAAAGTCATTTGGTCTCAAAATTTTGCCCTAGCAAACCCGTAGGAGAGAAAGGAAAAGGAAAAGGAGAAAGAGAGGAAAGAAAGAGAAAGGGAAGAAAATGGTGGAGCAAAGGTGGAGATGATTTTTTACTTTTCCTTCAAGCTTTCAAGTGCTTTCTACCTAAAGTGGTAGCAGGAGAGAGATGAAGGAAACCAACAGAAAGTAAGTTTTAGTAGTTGGGAAAATTAGGTTTTGATGTTTTCATGTCACAATGTCTTGAATTTTCTGGTATGGATGTTAAATTGGTGGTATTTAAGGTTTAATGGTGCTGATTTTGATATCGATTGAGAAGGAAATGGATTAGGTTAGGTTTTGAAAAAGAAAGTGAAGGAATTGTTAAGATTTGATAGGGAATTGTGTGTGATATGTTGAAATGGGTATAAGGCATCAGATTGGAGTGTTTAGAGTGAAAAAAAAAGTGGAAGAGAAACACATTACGGTCATTACACAAGGCAGCGATCTCGAAATAGGGAAATCTTACCATTCTATTTTCGACCAATTTTCTACTATTTTGACTATAACTTGCTCATTTCTGATCCGATTTAGGTGATTCAAGTTTCTGGTTGAATAGACTTCTAAGGGAAAAATTTATCTGAAGGAAGTTTGAGAAGAATTGTAATCCCAAAGTGCCCAAGAAAATTTGTCAAAGTGGGCTATGTGCAGATTACGTTACGCCATCTAGATGTAAAACACAATAACTTGTGTTATGTGGTTGAGGAGCTTTAAGAAGGAATTTTAAATTGAAAATTTAAAAGAGATGTCATTGGATATATAAAGGACTGATTTGGAGGATTTCATAGAATTTTGAAGACCCTTTGAATAATTTTGGAGTCAAAAGTCTATAGAGTATTGTTGGGAAAAGGTTGGCCAAAATACAGATGGGTTTTTTATTGCTTAAGGGTAATTTGTTTTCCATTTGGCTTTAAATGAATGTGTATAGTGGATTAAAATGGAAGTTATAGTTAATGTATAGTTGTGGTTTTTCTTGAAAAAATGTGAAAAGGACTGTGGAGAGGGAGCGGGGTGTGGGAGATGGCGGGATTGGGGGATGGCTGTGGTAGTGACTATTTTGAGCCAGTTTTTAAAAATGAACGTTTTTAATATAATAATTGAAGTTAATGAAGCTGTTAACAAAATATTAGACGTACTTAGATGTTTCTCTTGTCAATATATGTTATATATATTAATTATATACATATGTTAGAACATCATCATGAAAGGTTTAAAAATGTATAAGGAGCATATTTGTTTTTAATAAATAAAATAGGATTCAAATAGTTCTCAAAATGCATTTTGAAAAAATGTTTTCTTGATGGTTATCTAAACCCTATTACATTACTGTTGATATGGCGAGATTTTTAAGTATATGAGTTAGAAGGTAAAGTTATTATAGTTTTAACATAGGAACTATGGATGTTCTAGACAATATCTTACCGTGAACAGATCTTTATGGTAGGACCTATGCAAAGTGATTCTCATGGTAATGAGTAGTTATAATTTTGGAATGTGACATCCCTCAGTCGAGTTACCAGCTTTGACCCGGTGTATTTATTTCCCACAGGTTCCATCAAAAAAAAAAAAAAAGGAAATAAAATAAGTTTGACATAAATGTTTAAGGCATAAATTGATTTTAAGTGTATAAGTATTTATTATAAAAAAAGAAAGAAAGAAAGTTTGAGGCATAAATGTTTAAGGCATAAATTGATTTGAAGTGTATAAGTATTTATTACTTTGATATATACTGAAAATGTTATTTAAATGAAAATGTCGCTCACTTGGGCTCCACTTTGAAACCAATTTCTTTTCTATACGTTTAAAAACATTTCGGGACCGAGGCAGGTCTTGTAGGTAAGTGCTGCTCACGTGCGTGGTCGAAGGCCATTGTGTAAGGCAATGGCATGATTTCATTGTATATACATTTTGCATATTGTATATATTGAATATTTTGTCATGTATATAGGTATATATGTATATATTTTGAAAAGGAACTACGTGGGCTTTGATCCTCAGTGGACGAGGTACGTAGGCGGTCGGCTTAAGTCCGGCTCAAGCCCAATCTTTTGATAAAAAAAAATAATATAAAAAATAAAAAAATTTACACTTCGCTTCGCATTACTTTCTAAAAGATATGTTAAGAATTGTAAAGGGGTTCGCTCAAAGTGGATTTTATTTGGCTATTTTGAGGAAAATTTTCTATATCCACATTTAGATTATTGGAGTCTCTCGGGTTCATGAGGTTAATCCAGGGTGGATCCTTCACTCATGGTTCCTTGAAATTCCACAATACCCATTTGTACTTGTTTTCTAAGCCTCATCAATGTTGACTTCAAGGCTTCTATCAAGTAAGACCATTAAGCTGTGAGGCAAGCCCGATTTTAATCTCCATCACTAGGAGAAAGGAGATGCTGTGAACTCGATGCCCATTTGACCGGTTTATCCGAGGCCTTTGTTAATGTGACTTCATTTTTTCTATCAGTAGGCCCACTGTAAGCCATGATAGGCAATCTCAATCATAATCTACATTTCACTAAGAGGGAAAAGAAGACACCCAAGAACTCCTTGATGACAAAAACATCCATATAGTTGTAAGATAGTATTCTTATTTTTTCCTTTTTTACGTTTTTACTTTTGCAGAAACCGAAATAGCATCTTTAATCATTTTTAAAGATAAATACAAGAAGGATGACAATCCTTTAACAATGTAAACAAAATGGTTGAAAGTGCTATCATTGTTGGTGGTGTCATATGGACCTCTTTGGTAATCCGTAATTTTTTAGAAAAAATCACTTTAATAACTCCCTTATGTAAGGTAAAAAAAATTATGATTAATAATTAAGAAGGAACTTTTACATTATTAACATATTGTTGAGGTTCACTGCCAAAAATAACTTGTTTCTCAAAAGTATGTGAACATATATTAGATGCATAGATATTATATAACCATCTTCTTGGGAAGAAGATGGTTCTTTGTATGTTCGAATGTTAGAAATGTGTTATTTATTTGTTTTGTTTCATCATACTTGGTTTTAATACAATGTGAAGTTGCCAACTTTACTAAAAGCCTAAACTGTTTGAGTTTGGGCCCATAATGCATGCTGGACTTACACATGGAAACCAACAATTAGGTTGCCATTAGGAAAATAAACACGGTATATGTGAATCATGAGTTCTTATGGCGATATTGTGTGGAGATCATCTGGAGACAATTTGACAGTATGGTTTGCAATGTGGTAGACATATTTTGTGATACTTTCTTATTTTAATTCCTGGGCCGACTTTAATATTTTGTTTCTTATTGGGAATTATCGGATCATCTCATTGTATGTGACATCATGTACACTAGAGTGTTTAGGGTTGACTCCTCAGTCTTCACATTCTGTCGGCTATAAGATTATTCATATTCATTTTTCAAAGTTCTTTGCTTATTCTAACAGCAAAATATTTAATTTGGATTATGAATTGCCGAAAATAATTACTAGTCAATTTCCTTTCATAATCTTTTCATGATTTTAAAATTTGAATTACTTAATATTTTGCTACTTGATGAATCTTGGTGATGACTATTCAAAGCTTGGATTTTATCATGATTCTATGTTTTTCGGAGTTTATTGATAACTTTGAATCAATAAATATATCTCTTTTCAAAAGTATGAATCAACTAAATTAATAACAATGCATTATTTTAAATATTAATAATTTATATTTACTCGTATTTAAGTATCTTTCCATTCTTTTCAAAAACAAAAAAGTATCTTTCCTTTGTTCCCTATGTTAATAGCATTAACAATGTGATTATCTAAATATAAATTAAATATTTGTTTTCTAATCATTTTCTTCTCCTAGAATAGAATATGAAGTATGTTAAATACTAACACCACTTGAAAAAAAAATCGTAATTTATACAAATTCATTTTTATATTATTTATTGAAACAATCTTTATCAGTTTATTTTATCTTTATTTCTATTTCTAACAACTCTGTATTTGTCTTAAAAGTAAATAAAAAATGTGTAAGAATTTAAAATATTATGATTTATTTTCAAAAATTTATTAATGTCATTATTCATTTTTAATGGATACATGTGTATAACTCTATGGTTCATCCAAAAAATTGCCAGTTTTAAAACCCTTCTTTATAAAACATAAAATTTAAAAATAAAAAAAGAGGAGGACAAAAAAGACCACGAATGCGCGAGAAGATATATAATATAAAATAAATAAATAAAAATCTTATGGCTCACATCTCATCATAAAAAATAAAAAATAAATAAAAAAATAAAAAATAATATTAAATAAAACTAACAATACATTAGATAGAAATATATAATCAAATTCGCTAAATACTTTAGAGGATGACACAACGTCTAAGTTAATAACATAAATAAATTGGCTCGAGCACTATATATTTATACCTACGATTCCAGTTCTACAGCTTATCAACGACCAAGATTTGATGTTTTTGTTCAACAAAATATGTTTTGCAAATCACCCACCGTCATACCAAGAAGATACCGCATGCTTTGCGCAACAAATCGGTGGTAAAATCATAAAAAAATAAAAAAATAAAAAACAAAGTAAAAACTTGATCGAAGTGAAATAATCCTTAAAAATAATAATTATATATGTTTTATTTATTTCTCTTTATTATATAAAGACTAAGAAATTTAAAAATATATATAAAATTTTAAAGAATTTTGATTATATTGGATTTTCTTTTATATTTTCCACCACAGTGAAACCAAACATGAGATAATCATTTTGCTTAACCTTTTTTTCCCTTTCCCTAGTACTTTTCGAGGTTGACAGCGCCAGTACTTTTTTCTTTCCTTAGTACTTTCCGGGTTCCAAACGGAGCAATAAAAAAAGTAAGCCAGACCTAACCTCAGTCACTTGATTCTCCGATTTTTTTTTCATTTTCAATGATGTTAATGTCATCACTCTGCAAAGGAGAGAGAAAAAAAAAAGGATTAGCCAAACAGAACCTTGTGACTAAACGAATGAACTTTACTCAAAACTAAAACAATCAAAGCAAACACCAAGGATATGCTTGGAATTCGGAAAGTAATAGGGAAAGGAAAATTATTTTCTCATCTTGATTCCACAGTAGAAAAATATAAAGAAAATCAAAAAAATAATTCAACATTCCTCAAAATTTTACATAGTTTTAAATTTCTTAGTCCTTAAGAGAAAAACAAATAAAATGAGTTTTGAAAATATATATAAAATTAATTTATAAAATTTAAATCTATTTTTTATTTTCCTTACACTTTTCCTCTATATTTTCTTTATTAGTACTTTGGGATTAGACATAGCACAAGGCTTTGTTTGGAACCCAAAAATACTAGAGGAAAGGAAAAAAATGTTAAGAAAAATTATTTTCTCATGTTTGATTCCACAGTGGAAAATATAAAGAAATCAGAAATATAATCAAGAATTTTACATTTTTTAAAATTTTAGTCCTTATATAATAGAGATAAACAAATAAAAATAAGTTTTGAATAAACATATAAAACTAATTTGCTAAGAAACCTATTTTATATTTTCCTCCAAATTCTCATTCCTTCCAATTTTCCTCTATGTTTTCTTTTCTTAGTACTTTCCGGATTCCAAACGGAGCCTAAACGAATACTTACTCAAAACTAAACCAATCAAAGAAAACACCGAGGATTAACTTAACAACTTTGTAGCTTTTGTGAATGCACAAGCTCAGAGATGTGAAAGGGTGTAGCTACTTAAACATCATCTTCTCTTTTATTTTTATTTTAGAAATAGAGAAAAAAAAAGTAGACATCTATTAAACATAGCTTACAAGCACTAACACCTAGAAAAAGTTTTGAAATTTCACATTGATTGGCCATGTTAATAAAATGAGTTTTGTCCCAAAATAGTACTTTTAAAATTTTAAAAAAAATATCAATCTAATACAAGTTTGAAAAAAATGCCCAAAGATTCTTCACACCTAACCCTCATTCCTATTATCCGAAATGGTTGTCCATAACTAAGTGCGACACAATCTATAGATGTAAGCGCCCCAAAACCAGGGGTCAGGTTATTCTGTCTGACATGGAATACAAAGTGGAGGTCGGGTTACCGACGCCACTTTAGAAATCGGGCGAGAGTCTCAGCATGCAGGGAGCTCTGAGAATACAAAACTGTAAATAAGCATAACGTTTACATCTGAAAACAGGTCCAATATACGCAATATAATCTTAACATGAGTAAAAATGCCTCTTGGGCTCATAAACCAATACTCATAAAAACATACCAACTATTCTCCAATTATCTCCCAATAATTTCATAGTTGATTTACACTTTATACAACATATATTAACATCTACAATTCCTAATACATGTTATGTCCAAAGACATCAAACCTAGCTGGCTTCTTCAAGTCAACCTCAAAATGGTACATCCTCCTCGGCGCTCCTTGTACTGAAATAAATGGGGTCCCGACGAGGTGAGCTAAAGCTCGTGGGAGGGATCGCCACAAGTGGAACACTTTCACCACTGAGGTGTAGTCACGATCTTTCCCGAAAGTAAGCAGCCAGCTGTCAGTAAATGCATGATCCTACTTGAATGTCTGTGATCTGCCCCATGTCACGAGTCCTCACTGACTCACTCCACCTTGCCTAAACACGTGTGAAATAATCATTTTCAAAACAAAACTTTGTTCTTGAAAATATACTACCCAGTATTCGGTAAAAGTATGGGGCTTCTTGTCGAGGTGAATTGGTTGAGTGAGCTTTCGAAGCAGTCCTTAGTCACTCATCCAAAGTGATCATTGGCTGCATCTCAAGCCGATTCTCGGAATATCATCCTTTGAAATTCCTTCGCCAAACATATCCGTTTTACAAAAATACCTTGTCGTACACTCACACCTAATTCTAGGCTACCGGTCGCGTATGAAATCACGTTATGTCGTTTGAATCATTTCTATGATATGACCAGTATCGTATTTTCAATCGACTACAATTACAAGCATGTAATTCAATGATATCACTCATCGCGATGTAGCTCACTTGAGCAACTCATAATCATTTCAATGGCTTATAACACAATTTAATTCCATGTAATTGTGTCATTGAACTAACACATTAAAATAATGTAACCTATCTAGTTCCATACATATCAAGCCATTAGTTTCATACCATTTCAAGCACACAACACATGGACAATTCCTATCCATTTCACACAAACCTTGGAATTGTTTTTACCGTCCCAGAAACGGAAATAAAGTGGGCTGTCCACGGGCAGCCTTCTACCGGTTCCTCTTGGTGGAACCCGATTTCCAATCGTTTCCGGTCTCTAATCACCCAAAGCATAATTTATTCAATAGAATTATCACGAAACACTAATTCAGTCCCGAGCAGGGTGGGCTGTCAGGGCGGCCCGCTCATCCTCTATCTGTTCCAATTTTTGAAACCGATTTATAGCTATTCAGTCTCATGCATAAGCATAGAATTTATTGCACAATTTCCACACAATCAGCCCACAGCAGTTTCTGGTATCGCGTTTGTCAGCAAATCTCGAAATTTCTACAATTTGGTCCCCATGTTTTTTGGTGATCTTAATCCATTCGGCCTTTTCTATACAAACACATGCATTTAATGCAAAAATCTGGAATTTAAAGACCCAGACAAGCCCCTAATTTTAAGGCGGAGTCACGGAGGTGAAATCGCGAAATTCTATGATTAGGTCCATGTTTTGGGGCCAAGTCAGCAACACCAGCGCCAATAGCAAAGCTTGTCGGCACGCCAAAATGGGAATAAAAGCTGTAGTAGGAGAAAATCCTACCTCTTGGGGTTGTCAAAAACTACATAAACCAGGTCGCGCGTAGCACCGCTCCGCGTAAACGTTTCTCTGCTTGTCCGGAGCCCATGCGACTGGTCGGATTAAATCGTATTTTAAGTTTCTCTCTCTAAAGCAATTCTCTCAAAAATGGTGGCTGGACCTCTTTTGGTTTACGTTTCGCGTTTTAGTCTTTGCTTTAATTGGAGAAGAACCATTACATCTTGTAGCATGTGACCCCGTCTTTTAAAAAATGGCCAGTTATGTCCGCCGTTACGGTTGATGTTAAGTATTATACCGGTAGTCGATTTGTCGTTTACCACTGTACAGCTTATGGTACGTGATCGCTTTGTTATATCTTGTGGCACATTGCATCGAAGCGATTCTGACTTGAAGCGCGATCGCCGGCGTGTAAATTATTGTCGGAGAATTACGAAATTTTACGTCTTAACTAGATTTGGCGAGGCGATTCCAGACCGATCGTTTCGATCATCCGAGATCGAAATTAATTCTGATTTTAGTAATTAAAATTTTATAATTAAAATTACGATTTTGCCTTATTAGAAATTAGATTTAAGTCTTCTGATAGAGCCAAATACTAAGGATATCTCTCTAATCGAGCCTTACCCTGACCTTCCTTGGGATGTAAAGAGGCAGCATAAAATAAAGAGGCAAACTTGACAACATGCTTCCAATTAACGTGATTCTCCTACCCTTAACCTCCCAACACTACCTCTCGATTAGTTCGTTGAAAGCTTCCATTATAATCACAAATAAATAAGGTGATAGAAGGCCGCCTTGACTTAGCCCCCAAGAGCTCCTAAAGAAACCAATAAGGATTCAGTAATCAATAAAAACTAAAACATAAAAAATAAAAAAAAATTAAAAAAAACAACTCACAGTGGAAATGCACCTTTTCCACCTACATTCTAAATGCCTATATTTTCCAACGTCAAGCATAGAAAGGACCAATCCACATGATCATCGACCTTTTTGATGTCAAACTTGCAAAGAATCGCTCTCTTATTGCTTCTCAATATCTAATCAATAACTTAATTAAACCTTGGGGACCGTGTTAACCAGCACTCTTTAAAGTCTATTAGTTAAACTTTTTGCCAACCATTTGTACAACCCTCCCACCAAGTTTATCAATCTAAAAATTTTTGAATCCTTCACTCCCCCTTTCTTGGGATTTAGCTCTCAATTCCACCATAAAACACAGATGAAACTTCTCAAACTCCATTTTATTTGTCACTGGCCGATATTTTCTTCCTTCCTCCTCGACTTTTAAACACATTACTTGTCAGATATTTTCTTCCTTCCTCTTCCCAACTTTTAAACACCTTACTTGTCTACAACACTCCGCATAAAGCAAGCTACCTAAGACACACACAAATTTAGCTCTTTCAAGAATCCTCCTCTTACTTTGCCTCGACTTCTTCCACGAGATTGCAAATGAATTCAACTCCACAACTAACTAGCATTATCGTCCCCTCATCTCACCTCGTGTTCTCTTCATTGCTTTGTTGAATGTATATCATACTAATGGCAATAGGTAATGCCAAACGCCTATACTAACAAGTTCGATAGGGTTTTTCATATAAATTGAAGTTCTCACTTTTTTTTTTGCTAGGCAAAATGTAAGCTTCATTAAAAAATCAAAGAAAAGAACCCAAACCAAAGTCTACGAGGAGTATTAAACAAGGGAAGGCCACGAGGCCTACAAAAAAGAGAGGATTTATCAAAAAAAACCACCCCTTAACCAAGCTAGCTACTAGAAGATTGAAGTTCTTACATGACATTGGTATGTAACAAATCTAAGGCAGATTGAAAAATAGAAAGATGAGAAAAGGATTGGATGTATGTGCATTTTCCTTATCATAAGTTCGATATCAAATATAGTTTATTTTGTTGAGATGAATTGAGAGTTCTTTTGGAACACCCAAAAAATAATACTAAGATCAATGCATCTGATTTAATATTGTGGCAGAGTCCTCCCATTGAAATAAAACTAGGAGAAGAAAAATACCTCTATATTTTGATGCTCAGCTTGTTTTGTAAATTCATAGAACTTGTGCATGAGCATTTCTTCTTCTACCTACATATCATAACACATGAAATTTCAGAAAGAGCTATTCAAATTACTAGAGCTAAATAAGTAATGACATATCATCGTTTATATTTTTATATGATAAATTATATTTTTCAAAACACAAATATGGTTTGCATGTCTAAGTTGACATAATATTCCTTCCTTTTGATTTCAATGATTATCGAGGAGACCAAATAATGACCTCGATTGCTTCATCATAAGCAATACGCATGCCAAGTATAGAAATGGCTAACATTGTTGTTGCTAATAAATTAGTATCAACTGGCATAATAGCTTTTAGTAGTAAGCAAACCCCCAAGTAATTTACATAGGAATTTATAAAAACTTTACTATCTTAGCTTAAGTGCAGGCACACCACAAGGCGTGCACAAGTGAAGTGAAATGTGACTTTGGATGCACATCAATGTACAAATATTTTTCTGGAATGTAGGCATATATATTCCATCAAAAGAGCTACGGAGACCTACGGGAAAGTATGCAGGCGTATAAAAGGGGGACGAGAAGCTATACAAAAGGCTTGAGGCAAGCAAGGCAAGATCATCAGACAGACTAGAATACGAGAAAATCAATATACTTAAATGATTCAAAATATAGATTGTATTAATACAAAGTTTAAGATTCGAATATTTAAAATAAAAAATTCAATAAAAAGTAATAAATTATATAAATTTCAACGAAATTTCAAGAATAAAAGTGTTCGTAAAAAATTAGAAATTATAGTCTACAAGAAATGGCATTCTCCAATAAGGCACACATGTCTTGAATAGGAGCTATAACTGGGGAGTGGTGTGCCTTGAACCTCAACACCACCCCTTAAGAGCGCCTTTTAAAACTATGGTTAGAATCCCATTCTTTCGAAGAAATTTATTTGAGTATTCCATTTATCTTGATCAATGTTTCTTCAAAGTTATTCCAACGAATACTTTTCATGGGCATTTTAGAAAGACATAAATAATTAAACTTGAACTACACAGATTCTTCAATTCATGTGACAGTGATCCTCAAACAACATCCATAAGAAAGATCGTTTTGCTTCTCCAAATGTCTACACAAAGAAAAAGAAAAGAAATTAACTATATAATGGCGCTAATACTACAATGATAAATTATAATAATAATAATAATAATCGAAATAAAACGAAAGAAAAATAGCGGGCTTTACTCTAATATTTACGATGTGTATTTTGGGT
>JAEQBH010008831.1:0-138754 GCA_016808115.1 Tetrastigma voinierianum
GGTAAGGTTTGTTCACCGGCAGTTCGTGAACGGGTCGTGAACTCGAAAATGGACAAAGTCCAAGGTAGATTCACCCAGTGTAAAATGATCAAATGAGAATTGTTTCAAGGAGTGTCATAGATCCCCTGTGGTGAAAGTGCGTCCCAAATGTTATTCACTTGCTAGACATGAATCCCGCGATAAGTTCGTGAAAATGTTGAAAAGGCATGCGCGTCCTACGGTAAACCCAAACTCGTGGTCACAAAATAAAGGAAAAAGAATTTGATAACTAAAATCGAGTGGTTCCAATGGTTTACCAAGGTGTGTGACTGGTTTTATTCCACACTTGGCATTCCGTGTGAGGAGCCTGGCTGGGACTCAAATAGAGCATGAGGGGTCAGATCTCATGCATGATGGTGACATTTTGCTATAATAGCAAATAATTGTATGGAATGATTGATTGTTTATATATGTCATTGCATATGCATTTTAGGTGGAGAGTAACCTCAGAAAACTTTCTACCTGGCTTTGCTCACCCCGGCCACAGGACCCCTTCGCAGGACTATCCAGGGAGATGGTACGCAGCAGGTAGCTTTTGAGAAGAAAGCCGAAATGTGGCTTTAAGTAAATATTTTGTAAATATGTATAAATCTTTTTTGTAGAACAAGCATGAAAACTATGAGAATATAGTTTGTAAGTATTTATTTTGAGTATTGGTTTGTGGCTCAAAGAGGCTATTTTACTCAGTATGCCTCTCGGATACGAGATAGATTTTCCGCAGTTGATGGTAGTCACCGCACTCGAAGTTTTTCGGGGGTGTCACATAAGGATAGATCGGAGCATACAAATAAGTGGTCAAACGGCAGTATTGCATCAAATAATGAAGTGTCACTCCGATCCGTAAATTTCAAATGGGAGACGCGAATGTTCACGAAATTGATTTTTAATACCTAGTCACAGCTTCAAATGGACCGTGACGTTATAAACCGTTTTTATACCCGGGCCAGCAAACCCAAGAGGACCATGCTTGATTCATATCTCGTAATCAAAGCATAGGTTAAATTCTATAAGGGCAGAAATGATAATAAGATCGAAGTGCATGACCGGTGATTCGAAGGATTTAGTGCATATGAATGCATAACTTGAAATGACCAATGAATTGTAATTGAATGTAAATGAAATGAATATATATATATATATATTCTACTGCATTGGTCATTGGGAAAAATGTACAAAAGTATTGTTTTATAAACATTGCATTAATTGATTTAAACCGAAATGAAGAGAGAATTGTCTAGAACCACTAAGCATGAAAATGCTTAGAGCGTTATTTTTGACATCGCGCAGTATCGAAAGTGAAACAGTACGAGGGACAAAGATCGAGATTTATCGCCAAGCTGGGGTGTCGAACCAAAGATCCAAATCCATGAACATGAAATGGATTCACCATTAGATAAACTCTCGATTTTATTTCCTTTGTAAATATTTTGATGTTGAAAACTCGATATTTTTTGTATTGATCTTATTTAAAAGGGCATATAATGCCATATTTGCATAAACGTGATTTATCCTAAATGATGGGCCTATCGCAAATGTTTTGATGCATATTATTATATAGTCTACAGTATACGAAAAAAGAAGAAGAAAAAAAAATGTAAAAACGTATTTGTATTTTAAACACACAGGGGTTATTTTAGTTCCTATAGGTTCGAAACCCCTATAAAAGGCTGCAAGGTAATGGATTCTTTATGCTAGGTAATCAGGCTTTTCCCGTTGTCTGGCCGATTATGATGTTGGATGTGGGTCGGCTGGTTATGTGCGGAGCGCGCTAATTTTCTTTTGGAGGGATATTTTCGAGCCTTATATGCCCCCTTATATGCCCCTTCTCTTTGGCATCGTTGAAAGACACTGTAATCATATTGCCAAAAAAGTTTATCCATACCGAGGCTTTTTCTTTTTTCTTGCATCTTCTTTAGATCTCATTTTTCTTTTCTTCACTTTTTCTTCTTCTTAGGCCTGCTTTCCAAATTTCCTTTCGCCCGCTCGCTTATGTAATTGTTGAAGTATGATCGCCAGTTGTAAGCCGCTTGCTGTGTAATTATGAACGCCGGTGTACTCACGAAATCAGGTTTCTCGAATTTTTACGCTAAGCCACCTTATTTTTCATAAGCCACAATCGACAAGAACGTGGACTAACTCCTCGGGACAAGGGTTATGGCTAAGCCATGAATTCTAGAATGGATTGGCCCTTATGATTCATGTTTAGACTTAGCTTGGTTGTTTGGCCCAAGCCCATCCATTGGGGAGGCATAAGGGCCCTAGCCTGGGGGCCTATGAACCTGGCCCATACTCGTTTACTATGCCCTAGTAAGTGAAGTGTTGCCAGGATTCAAATCTTTCTGAGGGGCGATGAGTCGACGTGATTTGACGTGACCTACAAACGCTTGTGACACCTGATATCTGCTCTCTCTCAAGGGCTTCATGATACTCCGTGTGAAGGCTGCGTATTTTAAGTAATCTGTCACCCCAAGCGCTTAGTTTTTCTCTTATCTTCTGTGTGTTTTTGTTTTTGTTCTGGGTACGTTAGATTCCAGCCATTTGCATGTTTCCTGGTGATGCGATAGTAGGGAGGGTTTTTTTTAGGTACGCTAGAATCCGAGGGGTTTCCTGCCTTGTAAGTTCATGTGCTTCTGCCCTTTTACCAGTTTGGTATTATGGCATCAACCGATTCCCCTTCCTCTCCCTTTGTCGTTGTCCGCTCAGAGTATGGCGAGAGGTCGTAAGAGACTTCCACTAGCCGTCATACGTAAGAGGGCCTAGCTAGGATACGCCTTTCTCGCAAGAAGCCATTCCTCTGGCCCATGGAGGAGTTGAGGTCTTATTGTCGCACTCCTAAATAATATCGATTCAGTCATTTGACCAGCCCAAATAATCCACAATTGACGAGGAAGATACAGAAGGTATTTCACTCAGAATTGCTCAGCCCGGCCGCTTCCCCATTTTATCTCTGGTAAAGTAGTTCCTACACTTCTCTAAAGTGCCTCATGTTTTATCCATCCGAACGCCATTCGATCCCGACGGTAAATGTGTTGAACCTTACCAACTAGACATTTTGTTGGTGTGAGGTTTTCTTTATTTATACCTCGTTCGACACCTGAGGTCGACTATTCATGTCGGGCTTAGAGCCCCGGTCAGACCAACACGGATTCTCCCAATCCGCCTAAGACCTAGGCGAAGGGCGGATTCGTTAGAGGACCTCGTATGAGACCCCTGCCCTCGACCTCCCGTTTGTTTTGAACCACCATGTCATTCCTGTGTGTCTGGGTTATGGATCCGTATGTCGGTGCATTTACGTGTCTATCCTTACGTCACAGATTATATTTTTTTTTTTTGTGCGTGGAAAACCAAGGGTAACCGGGTGGAGAAAGCTAGCTTTAAGAAAATCCAGAGGTTGCTAGAGATTGAAAGGGATCGACATCATGAAATTCTCTTAATCAAGGGAATTTTCAATGAAGTCAGTCGCGTACCATCTCTTACATCATTATCTTTATTCCACGCCCTCTTCCCGCATAAATAGTAGAGGGAGAGCATTTTGTTATTGCTGATCTCCTAAATTTAGCCCTGGGCAACTTGTCTCTAGCCAAGAATTTTGAGACCTAGGCGGTTGGTCGAGAATCGCGATTGGTACCTACCGGGGCAACCTTCTTCGCTATGAGGATTCTGGCCTGTTCTCGATTCGTACACTTTAGGTGATGCGGAATCAACAAAATTTATATTCCTGTTCCTCCTAACGCCGTAGTCAAGCCATCAGCAGTGATAGCGGTTCAGTAGTCGAACACTTGACAGCCTTTCAGACAAATGATTTAAGTGAAGTCAAAAATGGTGAATTTGGTTTTGATTTTTAAAGGATAAAAACAGTGTCAGGTTTTCAAAATGAAAATAAGGAGAAATAAAATGTAAAATAGAACTCCTGAAGCATTGGGTCACCGGGGGCTGGATTCCTATGGTAACCGAGGGTTCCGTGGTCTATTTCTCGCTGGGGAGGATGTAGTCATTTCGAACCGGATCTTTATTTAACTTTTAAAAACTAAACCCTAATAATTTCCCCTGTAGAGCATTTATTTAGCATTTAAGGTTCCTGCTGAAAATCTATCTTGACTCATCCTACAATGATTCGTAAAGGCACCACGGAGTCTCAATGATCTAAAAAATAAGAATCCACCTAACCTCGAAAGATTACTTCGCATTGATCAAAGTGGATGCACTCGGCAGCGGAAAATTCAACCCCTTAACCTGCCTCGGGTCAGAATGGCAACTAATGGATATCAGTGTATCTAAAGCTAAGAAAACACTAAACCCTAAAAAGCTTGCCAAATATTGGCCAAAGGAAATACATCAAAAAGCTTTAAACCTAGAGTTGAAAATTTGGGAAACCAAAATGATTGAAAAACTCATATGGAAAAACAGGAACCACCAAAGAACAAGCAGATCCTTCCCAGCCTACCTTCCACTTCAAGGAGGAAAGGGTTTTAGCTGCTCATCCTCCAAGTTGTCATCCTTGGAGGGTGTTTGGCACCCAAGAAAGTGAGAGAAAGAGGAGAGAGAAGAGAGAAAACTGGAACAAAAGCTGCGCGTGTACTGAAAGATTAAAGTTAGGGTTACAAAAGTTGTGGGGGCTTATATAGTCAACTCCAAAGTGTGAAAATACAAAAATGCCTATAATATGAAATTACATAAGGGCTAAAATGGTAATACACCAAAACGGGGTCATTTAGGATCAAGAATACCAAAATCATTGTGGGCAAAGACTCTCTATGCAGGGAATTTCATTAGCATAGCTTTAAAGTCTCGCAAATTCTAGCTTAAATTTACAGAGATAGCGAAATTGAGAATTTCGCTATCAACAAAGGACTTCTTTCAGTTAGCGAATTCACTAGCCTAGCTAAATTTGTGGTGAGATAGCGAAATGGAATTTTCGCTATAGGCAATGAATTTCCTCGCTAGCTAGCTAAATTTCGCTAGCCTAGCTTAAAAATCCCAATTTCGCTAGGATTGCAATCTTCGCAATCCCGAAATTTTCGCAATCATAGCGAAATTCGATTGCTCCGCTTCACCGCATCAAGCCACGCATCCTCCTTGCCACGCATCCCATTTTCCTTCAAAATCCACTTCATCGGGTTCATCTACGAGCGGTTGAAACACCGTGAATCCTCAGCATTCGGCACATATCTTTACATCAAAGTTGAACTAATTGGCTGAGGCACGCAAAAACCTGTGAAATTACCGAAAACAAACTCGAAATGGAATTAGTGAAACCAAGTGGACTTGCACACATCAATTGGCTTAATTGATATGATTAGTGCGCAAAGCACTCAAAACCCATCTTGAATAAATAAATAGCACTTTGGGCACTTTAATCAGTCTCAAGCATCTAAGAAGGACTATAGGGGTAGCCGTCTCGAAAGGCCTCCCTTTGCGAAAGAGGGATTCTCGCCCCGCCCCAAGCATCTAAGAAGGAAGGCGTGCCCAAACTTCTAAAAACGCTTGGAGCGGTAGAAGATTTCGTCCTCGTTTCTTCACAATCTAGCGCCTCATTTAGGGAATATGAAGAAGAGGAGGAAGAGATGCTGATCTGACCACAACTTGGCCAGACTAAAGTGCAAACGAGGTGCCAATCAACTTGACCCAAGGACCGGGTGATTCTCAGGTGTGGAGCATGAGTCAATAACCATCCGTGAGCGCTCTGATGCGCAAACGATAGTCATTTCGATTTGCTTAAGATGGGCTTTCACGGCGCCTGGCCGAGACTACCCTCCCGCGGATTTAGGAGGTCTCAACTTATGCGGAGGTCCAAGAGGACATTCCCCGAGTAGATCACTGGCTTCGCTATATAAGGCTAAATCTACCCTGCCAAATGAGGGTCATTGCTTCCCGACCCGGGATGTCGTTGAATTCTTATATTCCCTCCACAGTATTAGCTCCCTATGTAGCAAGTATCGATTCCTGAGCCAAAAGATGCCTAGGATATTATCAATCCTATGAGGCCGTTTAATCGGGGCGAATCCCCGACCGCCCATATGCACCAACTATATCCATCACTACTTCGGATGCCTGTAGCTATGTGGGCGAGGGGAGGGGCAAAGAATATGTCGTCTCAGTCCCTCCCTATGCTTGTAAGGACGAACTCAAGCAGGTGGTTGAAGACGGAATGCTACGTAACCGTAATTTCGTCCAGTTGAGGAGCTGGTATATTTACAACTGCTATGCACTGTTCTAGTACTATTTTCGAGTTATTGCCTTATTCTAATGCGTTCTTTTGTAGGCCATTACGACTATCCGAAATATGACTTACCAGCATCGAGAATTCCAATCTCGGCTGAGGGATGTGGAGGGGCTGGGAGAATGATTAGTACCCAAAAAGTGCTATTTTAAGCCCTATTCAAGATAGGTTTTGAGTGCTTTTTGCGCACTAATCATATCAATTGAGCCAATTGACGTGAGAGTCCCCATCACTTAGTACCACCGATGCCATTTCCGAGTTTGTTTTGGTAATTTTGCAGGTTCGCGCACTCAAATGCTATTTAGTTCAAATCGATGTTAAGATACGCGGTTTAACATCAAGATCTCACGATGTCATCAACCATAAAAATGAAAGGAATATGAAGTGGATTTTGAAGGAAAGAGGATGTAAATGGGATGCAAAGCACAAAGCCTGACGCAATAGGCAAAGCAGAATTTTCATGATTACAGTACTTCAATCCTAGCGAAATTGAGAATTTCTAGCTAGCGAAATTTCACTAAATTTAAATAAATTTATCGTGCCTAGCTTAAAATTCCCTAATTTCGCTATTCACACAAATTTCGCTAGGCTAGAGAATTCAACGCCGATGTTTTAAAATTTCTGATTTTTCTATCTCGTAGAATTTCGCAGTTAATAAATTTCGCTAGGCTAGCCAAATTTCACATACATAAATTTTCGCATAGCGAAATCTCACCCGTGTTTTTGGTATTTTTGGTTCTAAACGACCACGCTTTGATGTATTACAATTCGAATTTTATGTAATTTCATATTTTAGCATTTTAGTATTTTCACACTTTGGGTTGTACTATATAAACTCCCCACAAACTTGTAACCCTAAGAAACTTTTCTCATTCAATACGCTTTTCCAATTTTCATTTTAGGGTTTTATTTGTTTCTTCTCTCCTTTCTTTCATTTTTTGGCCGCCAAACACCCTCTTGAGGATGACAACTCAAGGGATGCTTAGCTAAGCCCTCATACCTTTGAAGAGGAGGGGTTGCTAGCTTGGTTTTGGGGCCGCCGCAGCCGTCCTCATGCTTTGAATGGGTTACGTACAGATTTATGGTTCCCAAATTTTCCAAACTAGGGTTTAATGCCATTTAATGTTGTTTTTCGTCAATATTTGCTTATGTTTTATGGTTCAAGGTACGCTTAATACTAGATGCACTGATATCCTTTAGATTTCATTGCGAACCGTGGAAATAAGGTTAAATGCTGTGGTTTCAAACCTAATGGGACTCCTGAATGCTTAGTATTTGGTTTGACTCAACAGAGTGGGTTCTAGGGTTAGGTTTTATAGCCAAATAGAGATCCGGTTTTCAAGCCACTCATATGTCATTTACCCTAATGCGAGGAAATAACCAGACACCGTAATACTCCCATGTTGTTAGGCTAGTGACCCAAACCTTTCAAGGTTACCATTTCACACTTTCTATTTGCTTTTACAGCTTAACCAAAGGAACAAACAACTTCCCGTTTTAACCAAATCCACAAATCCAAAACAAAGCCTCACCATTTTCCAAACACTAACGCAAATCATTCTTTGGATGAAAACCCATCCCCGTGTTCGACCCTAGACCGCTATATCGGGCAAGAGCTTGACTACGGCATGAGGAACATAGGAAACAAATTTTGTTGATTCCGCCACCCTACCGTGGCACGTAATCAAAATGGCGCAGCTTAAGTCAGGATGGTTACAAACTGCGATGATGAGTTGATGTGTACTTGTAATCCACATTACAAGTGTAGGCGAATTAAACCTTTTGAATCAAGTTTACCTTAATCAGGTTTTCACCGCTGGGCGCATCGTGACCGTTTGTTTCTTACAACATTCTGTTTTAACTAACACGACCTGGGCAAGTTTGCTTCAGGTTCTTTGTTGTGTCTCATTCAAGGTGAACAGTGTGTTTACGCAAAGATTTGGGACAAGAGGGATATCGTAGATCAGAAGAGTGAGTGCACCACGAGCAAAGCTGTGAAATTAGGTGTGCACAAGTGGATCAAATGGATTCTCTGCCCGAGGAACAAGAAAGTCAACAAGCACCCTATGAACTAACAAAGATAGCTGTGCCTACGAGGGAACACATACACCTCCTGCAGTGAGTGCTCCCTTCCCGCATCATACCTCCAAATGAGGATAGCAAGCAGACCCTACCTAAGGCCCCGTCTTACATTTCATGGTATGAGAATGAAAAACCAGACTAGCATACAGGATTTGAGGAAGTATGCATAACTTTTAAGGAAGGCATAACCGACACGAGTTTGCCAAATCGAAAGTACTCCTCTTAACACCGAAAGATATACAAAATATGGCTCACCCATCGAGGCCGAGAACGATTAAATGGCCGATCTTCAAGCTGAATTTTTGAAGAAATTCTTCAAAGGCCACAAAGACCATCAGCTTTGATGAGATGTATCTACACCTACTCAGCCTTTGACAATGAGAAGTTTTATCGTTGTCAAAAGATTCATGGATACCATAGTGTTTGTCACACTGGGCGGGTTCGACACTGGATGTTAGTGAAATCATTTCTATAATGGTATGTCCCCCGCCATGAAGCAAATTCGCTAGAAAACCATGTGGAGGTGATTTTTAAGTAAAATCCGCATTTAAGCCATGGATTTCTCGCGAGTTATGTGGCTGAAACTTCCAAGGGTTGGGATGAGCCAAACCCGAGAGAGGTGGAGAAAATGAGGCCTTCAGCCCACCAAAGGGGAGGAATTTTTACACTTTCAGAGGACATGGAAATGAAAGCAAAAATCTCAACCTTAGCTAGGAAAGTGGAGGAGCTAGAAGGAAAGAGGTCGATGGCGTGTGCAAGGATCGAAACATCGCACAAAGCAACCCATTCACCGCTTGTCAACCCACCCGCCAATCTAGGAGAACATCATCCAAGTGCCCTGAATGCTGAAGGATTTGATGTCGAGCATGCCAATGTCGCGGCCAATACAAGCCACAACTAACGCCCATACCTGCAATACATACAATCTAATTGGAAGAATCACCCCAATCTCTCTCGAAACCTAATCCCTTGCCTATAAAGCCCCCGGGTGCCAAACAACGCTTTGTTCCTCATTCATTCACGTGCCCGCTATCATCCTCTTCACCAGTTGAACAAGCTATACTGAATTTGAGCAAGGTGGTGGGGAACTTTGTGGAAGAACAAAAAGGGATCAATGCACAATCGTACAAAGGATTGACATCATAGAGAAAGATAATCAATAAAAGAATATATGGGCTTGAGAGCAATCTTAATCGAAAAATAGACAAACCCTAAAGATTCAATCACAAAGATCAATATTCTGAGGTGCAGGAGAGGAAGGTTCCCTTCCCAAACATTGCCAACCAAAGGAGTCCACGAGGTGTCTATCTAGCAATCTGTGGATGGATTTAAGTGAAGGCCATAATCACTCTGAGGAGTGGAAGAGAAGTAGAGCAACCAGTGCCCATGACTGCAGAAGAAACATGCAAGGAAAAGGAAGCTGAACCTGAAAGGGTGATCATCAGTGAGGACTCGATGAAGCACTGCATGCCACCTCCATTTCCCCAAGCACTAAGAAGTAAGAAGAAGGCATCCCAGCAGGCAGGCATCCTGGAAGTCCTAAGGCAGGTGAAGGTCAACATACCCCTTTTGGACATCATCAAACAAGTCCCTGCCTATGCAAAGTTTTTGAAGGATCTCTGTACAATCAAAAAGGGATTGGGCATTGAGAAGAAAGCCTTCCTAACTGAGCAAGTCAGTGCCATAATCCAAAGCAAGACCCCAGTCAAATATAAGGATCCAAGATCCCCCACAATTTCAGTCAACGTTGGAGGGAATTGCATAGATAAGGCATTGCTCACTCAGCCAGCGTAAACTTACCGCCATACTTAGTGTATAAGCGCTAGGTTTAAGTGAGCTTTGCCAAACGCAATGATCACTTTGTCACGTCATCGACGATGAAGATCCCTAAGGGAATAGTTGAGGATGTATTGGTGAAGGTAGACAAATTCTACTATCCAGTAGACTTTGTAGTGCTTGACACCGAGCCAATAGCAAGTGAGCCCAATCATGTGCCGATTATCCTGGGAAGACCATTTTTAGCCATCGCCACGCAATCATTAATCACGAAAAGGAGTCATGTACCACATTTGGCAATAAGGACATTGGTGCTCAAATATATTTCATTCAATCAAGGCACAAAACTATCGAAGGCGAAATGGAAGGAAACAATGAAGTCTCGTCAGCTGGATCGTGAGTTCGTGGAAGCCAAATGTCCACGAATTGCAAGAAAGAAGCAACCGCTGGGTGGAAGGTGTGTCTGGAGCTGCCATCACCACGCAGAGAAATTGGTCAGCCCAAATTCAGCCTGTGAGAAGGAAATCAACAATGAGGAATCAAGCATCAAGGCAGTAGAACAGACCAATGGAGGGGTTAAGGAGCTCCTCCTCCTTGACCCCCCATAATTGAAGTTGGTAAAATGAGCTGGTTTGGTTTCTCCTAAAACCAAATGGCAGCTCAAAATTTTTGCTTTTTGTTTTAAATTGGTCAATTTTAATAGTTACTATTTTTAGTAACTTTCTCTTTTTAAGTAATTTTATTTTAATATTATTTAATATTAGATTTTTAGATATATTTTAATATAATAATTTTTATTTTTAGTATTATTTATATTTTAATGCTGAAAATTCAATTTGCAAAGCATACAGATCTCATGACTCAACAAAAACCGACCGGTTGGTCTCTACTCCCATCACTTTATAAAAAGGAGGAGCAGGGGGCTTTCCAAATTCATGTCATTCCCCCTCCCCAACCACCGTGCCCCGGGAGCCATCACACCTGACAAACTGGCCACTCGCCCCGAACAAAATGCACCCACCCCCCGCCTGCCAGCGTGCACCCGTGCCCTGAGCCGCAGCCGCACACCTTGCCGTGCCCTGGCTCCACCGGCCAGGCAGACGATCGAGCCCCGATTCAAGACGTTTCCATTGGGCCGTCCGTGTTCGGGTTCAGCGCCCTCCCATCAGCAGCAGCCTTCGCCACACCGTGCTCAGAGCTCCCTACAAATGCTTCCTGTCGCCAGAACCATAAACACACGCCTGCATTCTAGCCTTAGCCAAATTCTCGCAGGGTTTAGTCGGTTCAGTCCGGGCCTGTCTGCGGCACACTACCCCGCCCGACTCGTGTCCTTCGACATGCACGGCGGTCCTCACTGGCAGGTCCCGCCGAGCCCCCGAGTCGCCCACACCAGCAAAGAGCAGCCCCGGGCCGCCGCAAATTCCCGAGCGCCCCGAGCCAGCCTCCCGAGGAGCCTCAGGGTTCGTGGAGGTATTTGTGACCTGATGACCTCTTGCCCTTCCCGGCCCTCGCGATCCAGAGGGCCCAGCCTCCAAGCGCCCGTACATCAGACCGGAGTCTTCAAAGATATGTTCTAGCCATCACCGCCCCTGCCAGCAGCCGAGGCCACTCTATCGCTCTAGTTATCGCCGCCAGGATCAGCGGCACATTGCCGACCATTCCGGAACGCCTGACCACGCCAGAGATTTAGCTGGGAGTCGATACGACGCGTCGGCTACGATCACGACCGAATCGTGGACTCCACGCTACCGACATACGCATTCTCCGCCGCTCATGACACCGCTGTGAGTTTTATTATCCCGGCGGTACTTCGCTCTACCACTCCATGACTTCCTCGGATGCCGAGTCCTCGAGTCGTGATTCGCAGACAGCGATCAATCGAGGCGTTCGAGCGCGGATATATCACCGTGATTAGCTCATACCACCGTATGTGCCACCTCGGAGGTTATCTGGATTGGCCTCACCGGTACGTAGGAGATGGTCCGGCAGCCTCGCCACACTACTTACCGTGATTCAAAGATTTCAGAGGCAAGCCCCGCCCCGCATGCTTCTCATTAATCAATTGTCCGGACTAGCCTCTTCCGCTACAAAGACTACGTCCAACGTAGGGAATCCATCCCGAGGCTCTATAATCGTATCTCGTAGGGATTATGGTCTACCCCTTTGAGTCAGATGACCCGATTGTCGTGATTAAGACAAGGTCCACCGCAAGGGCCTGGCTCGAGCAGAGAGTCTACCCTTATTGATGCCACGACTGCTGAGCCAGGTCCTGGAGCACTTGGGCTTTCCAGAGGAGCCCCGCATCGAGAGGAGGATCAGATGCCCTCAGGTCCTGTCTTTGGAGCGAGCCATGGTGATGCCTATTTCTTTTCTCCTCCAGCAGCGGGACCAGGAGGAGGTACCGGATGAGGAGGCAGAGGATTCCCAGAGGAGAGATGATCCTGCTCCCGAGGTAGATGGAGATAGTCCAAAGGCCAGATATATCTCCTCCATCTCCTCCTCCACCCGTCACCACAAATTTCTCGCGACACTCCTACCCATCATATACAGCGCGACAAAGACTGAGTACGCTCATGTCGCACCAGTGAGAGAAGGTGTGTTATGGATGCCGTCTGTCTACTAAATTTCACACAGCATCGACGGGACCGTGAGGTCGACCGAGCCGAGACTACTTTAGAGCATTGTCATACCATGCTCCAGCAGATCATGAGTCACCTCGGGTCTCCCGTGATGCTCCGCCCATCGAGATGAGCGCTTACTAAGAATGGCAAAGAAATTCTCCTTAGACATGTCGCCACAAAGAGGCAGCAGTGTTTTCTGTGCATCCTCCACTCCACTCGATTGAGGTGTCTACACTGCCTCTAAACTTTCCTATCCCTATGACATGTTTCTATTTTGATCGAGGAAAAGTTAGAGTTAGAGTGTCTTTTATCATGTTTTTGTACAACTAAATTTTTATCAATCGCTTACTCATTTTGTACAGATTCATGTATTAGCCAATAGTGGGTAAAAGTGATATTTTGTTATGTTTAGCTATATTAAGCATGTATTAGCCATTTTGGTTATATCAAAAGCTTTATAGCACTATTTCCATTTGACTACACTTTTGCAATTCATTTTTGTGTTTTCATTTTGTGTACCTACTCTGCCTTTAGTTGGAGATTTGAAACCCTGTTTGTTACCCACATAGAACACCTACGCATGATTTAGTTTTTGGTCAATTGAAATTTCAGCATTCTCAACCTTGAACATTCCCCCTTTAGCTAATCACACACAGTGCACACCAGATTGTACCAATAGGTTGTGAAATTATGTACCTCGTTTAGCCTTGCAAAGCCGGCCTTAGACATGCTGGGATAACCCATAATCAGTTAGTATTACCCAAATACGAAGGCCAATGTAGTCTTCCCCAAAAGAAAAAGAAAAGCAAAAAGCAAAAGAAAAGAAGAAAAGAAGAATAAAAGTCGTGGACGCTTTGCCTTGAAACCCGAATACGCCCACGGGTATATGGCGAAAGCCTTTAGCCCGATGCCCACCGGCTGGTCGGGAGTCATCGACTTAGTGTTCATACGGGTGGACGGGTAGATTTTAGCGTGCCAGGTGCGACCTCGGTCATTCTGAGTCCGAGGTGAAGCCCAGCTCAGGGTCAAGGATCCTTGGCTTGATGCCCTAACCTTAATTGGTTGGGAGTCATCGGTGGACCCCTGCCATACCTGACTCTCAAGTGGTCGAAGCCAAGATCGCGACCCAAGCAATGAAGCCAACAAAGAAATAAGAGGTAGCTAATCCTATTTAGGGCCGGGTCAACAAATTAAGGCCATGGCGTAGCTAGTTGGGGGAGGGAATAGCTTTGGTACTTATTGGTTCGAATCGGTTACCTTAGGAACAATTAGATTTCGGTGGAAATTCAGGTTGATTTCCTTGAAATTGGCACGCCTAAAACTTGTTCTATATGGTTTTGTTCTCTTAAGGCTCTGCCGAACAGGTGTAAATTGTTCATTTTAAAGGTAAAGCCGCCAGAGCATACACTTTTAACCCACATACACTTTTTTTGTAAAGTACAAGATGCATCCCATTATTGTTTTAGCATTATGGGTGGACTAGAAATGTGTCATTGGGGGTGATTGGGTAAGCTATTTGGAAATTCCTATTCAAGATAGGTTTTGAGTGCTTATGCACTAATCATATCAATTCGAGCCACCCGACGGAGTAGGTCCAATTTAGTACCACCGATGCCATTTCGAGTTTGTTTTTGCAATTTTGCAGGTCTTGGCGTACCTTAGCCATTTAGTTCAAACCTCGACGTTAAGATACGCGTGCCGACATCAAGATTCAATTTGTCATCAACCATAAAAATGAAGGAATACGGCGGATTTGAAGGAAGGAGGATGCAAGTGGGGATGCAAAAGAACAAAGATGGACGCAGAGGGGCAAAGCAGTAGTCTTTCACTATGATTGTGAAATTCGGGCTTAGGATTACAAAATTTTCGCGAATCATAGCGAAAATTACATAATCCTAGCTTTAAATTGGAGAATTTTCGCTAGGGTTAGCTAAATTGCCAGCCAGCGAAATTTACTGTGCCTAGCTTAAATTTCACCCCGCTAGCCAGCTTAAATTATCGTTGATAGCGAAATTTCTGATTTCGCTATCTCTCAGAGAATTTCCGTCAGTTAGCGAATTTCGCTTAGGTTAGCTGAATTATTGCTATGCTAGCTTAAATTTCGCTAGGCTAGCAAAATTCCCGCATAGCGAAATCTTCGTACCGTGTTTTTGGTATTTTTGGTTCTAAACGACTACTTTCTTTGATGTATTACAATTTCGAATTTGTGTAATTTCATATTTTAGGCATTTTAGTATTTTTTCACACTTCAATATTTATATAAACTCAGCCAAACTTGTAACCCTAAGAAACTTTTCATTCAATACAAGCCCCGCACTTTCATTTTGCAGGTTTTATTTGTTTCTTCTCTCTCCTCTTTCTTTCATTTTCGTCGCTAGAACACCCCTCAGGATGACAACTCAAGGGATGCTTAGCTAAGCCTCATAAGACAGTTAGCGAGGGTCGCTAGCTTGGCTTTGGGGTCAGCCGCAGTCGTCTCATGCTTTGAATGTTACAAATGACGGCGGTTCCTAGCTTTCCAAACTAGGTTTAATGCCATTTAATGTTGTTTCTTTCGGTCATTACTGCATGTTAGTGGTTCAAGCATGCTTAATACTAGCGCAATCGATATCCTTTAGATGTCATTTACGAACTGCGGAAACAAAGTTAAATGCTGGGGTTTCAAATCGAATGGGATCTTAAATGCTTTGGGTATTTGGTTTGACTCAAATAGGAGTGGTTCTAGGTTAGGTTTATAGCTAAATACGTATCCGTTTTGCTTTCGACTATATGTCATTTACCCTAATGCGAGGAAATAATCGGCGATTAATTATAATAATTTCATGTTGTCAAGCTAGTGACCCAAACCTTCAAGGTTACCATTTCACACTTTCATTTAAGCTTTTACAAAGCAACCAAAGGAACAAACAACTCCCTTGTTTTAACCAAACTACAAATCCAAACAAAAGCCTCACTCATTTTCCAAACACTGAGTGAATCATTCGTGGGATGAAAAACTCATCCCCGTAGTTCGGAATCTTAGATCGCTATATCAAGTAAAGAAATGACTACGGCAGTAGGAGGAACATAGGAAACAAATTTTGTTGATTCCGCTCACCCTACCGTGGCACGAATCAGAGAAGGGGGCCAAAGAAGGAGTTGAGAATGTGGCTCAAGCAGAGGCAGAGAGAGATGCTACTCGCCACAAAGCCTCGATGGCCCACATGGATGCCGATGAGGTGGGGAGTGCCAAGGTGAAAGTGGAGTTCGAGTTGGCTAGGGTCCAAAATGCCTTGGACTAAGCCTAGAGGAGGCGCCAGGTATAAGGCTGAAGACGAGGCTAGCTGCCTAGCCGTCGAGCTAGCTCCCTCCGTCTAGAGCTCCTGACTAGTAAAGATGAAGTGTTCGCTTCAAAGCGCACAGCCCTTAGCAGAAAAAAGGCCCCAAGAGGCGCATGAGGATGGCTTTGACTGGATTTCTCAAACTATGAAAGATGGGCCGTTGTGTCGCACATAATATTTGTTGAAGTCAACCCATGGTTCCAGACAGGATGCTAGACACGTCTAAGCTGTTATCCCTAGAGTTCTTTATTAACCTTAAATGCCCCTTGAGTGTCAGGTTCCTGGCCGTGTCACAACCATCGATGTCCGGTCGTGCGGCTGCATGATCAGTCGAGGGCTATTCCCGCCGCAGCCCTGAGGCGAATATTAGTGAGGCAGGCGAGCATCTCTCTACTACCAAGGTTGAGCTAGGTAATGAGCCTGATTCTTTCTGCCAGAGGCAGCTGTGTGAGAAAGCAGGAACCCGATGTCTCGGGTGAGCTGGTGGGTTGTATTTTCCATTGCCCGTCGAGCCTTGTCTTGCCACCCATGTTCTAGATCCCGGTTTTTGTTATTCAGAACCAATCTCCATCATAAAGCACGTGGTTGTTCATGAATATGATGTTGTTGTTTTCTTTGTCGAATCAGATTCATTTCTTTTAGCCTATCAGCAAAGATGCACTGAGTAGGATGATCAGTCCAAATGAACACCCAAAGAAATGCGTTCACGGTTCTCGCCTAGAGCCTCCTACCAAGCCGAATGAACAACTCGGGCATCAACCATACTAGGCTTCCAGACATCAACCTTACCCGAAAGCTTTGTACGAACCGTGCGGGCATCAACCATACTGGGCCAATAGGACATCAACCTTACCTCGGCTTTGCAATGAACCACCGGGTGACTAAACCATACTAGGCTCAGAGGACATCAACCTTACCCAGGCTTTGTAATGAAAAATTGAGACTTTAATACGGTTGATATTGAATCATTCTTTATTGATGGTTCTTTAAGGTGCATAATGTTCACATTCTAGGTACAGTTTCCCGTCTAGTTTGCCTAATGCATACGATCTGATTCGCCCGCCGCTAAGCATAACATACGGTCCTCCCAATTTGGTTGGAACTTTCCGGGCCGACTTGATCTACCATGGCTCTAAAAATTTTCTTAGGGACTGTGCCCATGAAACATTCTTGGCTCTTCAACAGTCCGTCAGGATAGTTCATAATTCTCGCGGGTACGATGTTATTCGTGACAATCATCGCTTTACGCAAATGCCTACCATGTCTAAGTCTTTAATCACGTATTTAGTATTCGACCGCTTCGTATATCGGGTCAAGCTCAAGTATACCGATTATTGGGACTATAGGTTCCATCCCATGTTGAGCGGAAGGGAGATATGCCATTGCTCATGGGTCGCCATTCTATATGTTCTAAAGTACTGAGGAGTTCGTCCAATCGACTTGCCTTTAGTTGAGCTCCAGAATCATTTTTGCTAGTTTTATTAGAAGCTTCGCTGGGTCGTTACTTCACGGATATAGCGCGAGTATAGATTCTTTATTTAAAACCCCCTCGACGTAAGTTCCCAGACGCCCAACTATCAAATCGAGGTTCGCTGTCTCGATACAATTGATCTGGGTATAGCCGAACCTAAGAGACAATATTCTTCCAGATGAACTGAGCGACATCCTTATCTTTAATTGATGCGAAAGCCTCGGCCTCTATCCACTTGTTGAAATAATCAATGGCTACCGACAATAATTTTTCTCGAGCAGGTGGTAGGAGCGTCCGACTATGCCACCTCTATCGGTAGTGCGCGGGCCAAGGACTCGTGATGGAAATTAAGTCCTGAGTTGGTGATCTCAAGACAGGCTTACCGCATTCACCACTTTTGCACATAATCGCGCGCCGTATCCTCATGGTTAGCTAATACCCCGAGCGCTGGCTCAGAAGCAAATGTTTTTCCACCGATGATTACCACATATCCCTTCATGTAATTCGACCAATACATATTGTCCCTATTCGATGGTTAAGCACTTTAGGTACGGCCCGTCTAGGGATTGTTTAAACAACTGCCCATTAACCAAAGAGAATCTGGCCGACTAGATTTAGATCTGTGAGCTTGCCTCTTTCAGTTGGGGAGTTCTCCCATGTTGATATATTGTACTATGAGGTCCATCCAAGAAGGGGAGACCTCGTCCACCTTACTTACCCGAGTAGTGATTATTGAAGAATCCGGTTGATAATAGATGGGCAGGAACGCTGTTTATGTCATCGAAAGAGAAGTGGCTACAGGGCTGCTGCATCCGTTTCTCTATCAGGTCCCTGGGATGTGTTGGGAGTCAACAAAGTCGCCTGCGCCGCTAGCCCGATACATACTTTACCATTCGAGGGTCTAACGACCATACTTTCAAGCATTTGCCCTACCGCCTCAACCGAGAATCACTTTGAATTAGAAGCTTGTAGGTTGACACCGTAGCTGCCGTCCACCCGACTAGGACGGCTCTGTTCTTATTCTGCTGCCGGAGGCTTCAAGCCCAAATAGATCAGCTTACTCAATCTTTCCCTACCGAGATTTAAGTTGCAACCGATGCCAACTCGACTTGCCGAGATGCCCTGTCTACATTAAGGGTCCACCAGTTCTGGTTGTCTAGGCTCATTCCGAGTCAGACTTTCTATTAGAAAATCGCCATAACCCGTCCTTTTTTAACCAATTCGCTTATAACACACCGACCGCGATCCACCGCTTCATCGAGCCATCCTCCCGAACAAGTCGTTTAGAATGGTGCTTGAAGAGAGAGGTCGCTTAGCCGATTATTCTTTACGGTAGGTCGAGGGCACAACTTTCATCAGATGCAATCGTGCCTCGACCAATAATGGCATCAGACACGAGCCTGTGTCCGATAACCGAAAATAAAACTCCGTTTCAATTACTGCACTGCCTTGATGTGAGAGCAATGTCTCATCATTACCGTGGTTGCCCTCGTTAAACCCTACGTAGATTTCCCCGCTAGCCGAACTCAAACACAAGAGATGTTCATCTACCCGGCGCGGCAACAGAACAGTTCGCCACGCCGCCAAGGTCAACTAGTACTGCGGCACATCGAAATCGCGAATGAGGTGAAAAGGCGCATCATGGCGCGGAGTAATGACCTTGGATAGGTTAACAAAGGGAAAAGATATAAAATCCCAATTGGGTCGATCGCCGGCCGCTAATACGGATGGATGGTATACACCGCTCGTCAGGCCACTTGCACAACCTCCTTTCGCGCGCTTGATCGGCATCGGGTCACAACTCGCGCCGCCTAGTATGTAGTTTATGATAAGCCGAGGTCTGTATATTCGGCACAGTCGCCATTCTTCAACCATAGGTGGCCTCACGTGAGCACTTCGAACATATCTCATGAGGTCGTCCCTAATAACCTTTTCCACCAAAAATTCTGTGCCTTCGACACGGCTCATCTCATGTCCATGGTCCTCGTGGGTAATCACATCTCGTAGACTAGTCAGCGCTTATGCGGATCTCACTAAATTGGTAAAATACTGAAGCCGGTAACTTGATGAGAGAAGTATATGTCAGAAGAGATGCTTTAGAGGGGTAAACCGCAGGGTTTCCCCTATTTTTCGAATTAACTTACATTTGCTCTATCACTCCTTATGTTCGGGATCGGCCCCAGGCCGCCTTGCTCCTTTAAGGATCATCACGACGAGGCCGCCGTATATCGGCCCTCTCCATAGTCGAATATTTATCCGCCCGTCTGCATACCATTGGCTGCGTGGATCTTAGAGACAACGAGCGGAAGAAACTGGTTCGCCCAAAGCTCCTTCAAATTCAAGACCATCCATACTATACAAATCAACTGGCTGGATGGCCCGTCCAAATTCGTAGAAGCAGTCAGCTACGATTCGCCCTCCCACTTGGCATGGTTTGTAGAGAACCATACTTCTCTCTCGTCAAAATCTTGGGAAGCGAATGCAACCTGACTTCTTGAACGAGTTGATAGATCTCCATGGGAGTTTGTGGAACCAAGCTAGGGCGGGCCCCTTCAAGCTGGCTGGGAACACTTTGCATAGTAAGCGATCGTTTCTGCATTAAGTATCATTGCCTGGTTGAAATGCAACATGTGATCATATGGATTGGAAGAGCCATCATACATGGCAAAAGACGGTATGACAAAGCCATGGGGTGGTTCGTAGCTCAAGATGTGCTGGCTGATAGGGAGGATGTATGTCTTTAGGCCACTGAATGGCCCATTAGATGTAAGCATATGCGGGTGAGTCACGACCAGTGGGAATCACATATGAATGGAAGTGGTGGTGCTACGCCCTTGTGCCACGTGGGCATTTTTTCGAGGGCTTGCTCCGACTGTCGTCGCTCTCTACTTATTTCTCTTCGTACTCGGCGATGCATACCAGCGAGCGGATGGAGTGTGTGAGACCTCTTCTTAATTGACCTCCACGTTGTTCTTTGGGGTGAAGTCGGTGTGGAGAGCTACCAGGAGGCAACTCATCGTTCCTGTTGCATTCTTGTGGCCGGGCGGGATGGGCTCCTTGCCTCTTATTTTGTTTATTTGGAGGTGCAGGGATGGGCTCCTGGTGCATTTTCACCCAGATCACTCTTCCAAACGAGGCCGCGACGATCGTTCTCTTCTTCCACGTGGACGGCCCCGGCACGGTTCCATGGTGTATGTTTGATGCTCTTCTTGCCCGTTTCCATATCGACACCAATAGCGGGTCCTCGAGGGTAATTTCTTTGCTGGCGCCATAATGATGGGATCAAACCAGACCGGATGAGTTCGCGGGAACTATCTAGAAGCCGGTGTGGGGATCGCTTGATGGTCAGTAGCCAAGCCCTCGCACATCAGTGAGTTTTTGCTTAGTCGTTCCACAAGCGATGCCAATTATTTGTCTCTTGGATTCTTAGAGTTGTCGGATCGTCGGGGCATTAACTGTGGCAGGACACGCAAAATTGTTGTCTCTTGGATTCTTAGAGTCTTCGGATCATCAGGGCATTAACCTAGCGGTAAGGACCTGCAAAAAAAAACAAGGAATTGACGGTGGTGTGTCGGCCGCCTCTCAAATGCTTAAGTCAGACAGAGAAATAGGGAGAGTAAATACATCAGTTTTTCGGTGGGACATGCAACCCCCACCCCCACTTTTTCCATTTCGTCACCCTTTCCATAAAGTGGACCATCTTCCCTTCTTCATAATTTTAAATGTTCATTTAAAAAAACTCATATCCATTATATTTATAAAAATTTGTATTAAAGTAATGCATTAAATTATATTATTTTTAAATAAAAAATATTAAATATTATTGTTAATTACTTTGAAACTTAGTTGTTAAAGCGTTGAAGTTTAAAAGACAGAACATTCAAGAAGAGGAGGGGTCAGGTTTGAGTCCCGATGAGGACAATTTACTATATTCTAACAAGTGCTTAATTGTAAATATAAATAAATTAAATATTAAAACTCATCCTACTTGAAATACTATATGTTAAAATATTAATTCAAACTCAATTTATTGATTTACTACATTTAGTAAATTTAAAATTAAATGAATTTCTAAAAATAATTTATTCAAAAATTAAAATAAACTGAATAATTTTATTATATTTTAAAAATGAAATTTTAATTTTAATTTAATAGATTTCAAAAATTAAAGATAAATTTTTTTTTACTAGATTTAAATAACAAATATTTAATTGTATTTTATGAAATAAAATTTGATTTTTATTTAATAGATTTTACAAAATAAAATAAAATTTTAATAAAAAATTAAGAGAAAAAAAGGGCTTAGGCAGGAGGTGTACCACTACAAGAAATTTGGTTTTCTACGTCCAAAGTTTTTACGATCAACTAATACTAGTCATTGATTCCAATTTTCTACGATGAACTTTGACAATTGGTCGCTAATTTTAATAGATAAACAATTTAAATATTTTATTTATTTATGACAATAATTTTATTTATAACTGACCATTGCTGGATCATAGATATTATAACTTGTGACCCAGTTATTGATTGGTTGTAAAATGTATTAGTATTTATGATAAATCTTATATTGATCACAAAAAATACTAGATATATAAAAAAATATTATAACTTCGTCCTTGGAGTTTGATATTTTGTGGACTAGTTATTTTAGCCTCAAAACATCTTGTAATCTATGACCGTATTGATTGATTAGATCAAACAAAATTATATTAGTATAGCCCGAACTTTATGTTGAGTCTCAAAAAAATTATAATTTATGAGAAATATTGTAACACATTTCTAAAAGTATGATATTTTGTGAGAAGCGATAAAAGTGGTCACAAAATGTCCTATGATCTATGATCGCTCATTGATTGGCCATAGATGAGTATAATAATTGTGACAAAACTTATGTTAGTCTCAAAAAAAAATATAATCTATGAAAAATATTATAACATGTCTCTAAAAGTATGATATTTTGTGAGGAGCGGTAAAAGTGGTCATAAGATACCCTCCGATCTATGACTATATTAATTAGTCATTATAAATTATATTAATTGTGATGAAAACTTATATTAGTCTAAAAAAATATATAATAAATGAGAAATATTATAACATGTCTCTAAAATATGATATTTTGTGGGAAAAAGTAAATTGGTCTAGGCCACCTATGATCTATGATCACTCATTGGTAGTCATAGAAAGTGTATTATTTACGATAATCTTATGTTGGTGCAAAACTTATATATTCTACGATAAATAATTTAAGTTATCCCCAAAAGTTTGATATATTATAAGGAACTGAAAGATAGTGGCAAAAAATGTTTTATTATTTGCTATTAGTCATTGGTTGTGCCCAAAAAATCTTTATTATTTGTAACAACTTTTTTGTTGATCCGCATAGAAAGACTTTAACATGTGAAAATTCATAGATAATTCACCTTTGAAATTTTGTATTTTTTGAGGACCGATAATTGTAGTTGCAAATGTCTAATAATTTGGGATCACTATTTTGTGACTTTTTTCATAATACAATTTCTAGTTAAACAATTTTATATTATTATTAAAAGTTACCTTCTTAAAATACACACTTCATGAGACTTTTTAAACACATTAAAATATTACTCTCAATATAAACCAATTTGTTAAAAAATATTTATAAAAATTATTTCTATAATTTTTCAATTAATTATATGTTTTTCCATGTACTTATATAAAATAATTACAAAAAATATCTTTAAAAATAATTCAATTTTTTATGGGCTTTTGGACCCATTGTAATAATTAAGTCGATAAAATATATTACCAAATTATTTTGATAAAAATCTATAAAATATTTATTATTTTTAGTTGGACAATGATATAAAATTGGGTTTTTAAATTTTTATATAAGTTTATATTAACACATTTTTAAACTATCTTAAATAATATCCAATGTTTTATTAATATTTTCCATTTATAAGATAATTTAAAATTATTCAATAATTAAGTAAAGGGAACAATAGATAATGATTGGGAAACTATATTTATATTGTATAAATAATATATATATATATATATATATATATATATATATATCAATAAAATATATTACCAAATTATTACGATAAAAATCTATAAAATATTTATTATTTTTAGTTAGACAATGATATAAAACTGGGATTTTAAATTTTTATATAAGTTTATATTAATTGTAAGACCCGAGAAATTCCAATTTCTGGAAAAATGGCAAAATCGTAATTTCGGTTACGAAATTGTAATTTCGGTTAAAAATCCTGAATTTATTTTCTAGATCTCGGATGTGAAGGGATTTCACAGTTGGAATCGATCTCACGGGAAATCCTAGCAACTAGTAATTTAAGTAAATTCGAGATAGTCGGAGTTGACCCGTTTTGAGGCATGCGTGGACAGTTAGTAAAATGAATTTCTATGCGACGAAAGTCACATATAACAAGTACTCATGTGCCATAAGTGGCATGAGTAGAGAAATGATGAAAATGGACGGTCGAGATAGTCTTGGGAGTGTCAGCAAGAATGAAGGACATGATTGGTATTAAAAGAAAAGATTTAAATGATAATAAGACAAAATACTCAATAGTGTTTGTCTTCTCGAAAAGCAAAAAAGGGGAAAACGTGAAGGAATAGAGGGAGGAGATGCAATAAACTAAAATGGGTGCATTTTGTGAAGTCTTCCTTACTCTCTGAGAAATCTGTGATCCGGCGTCGGCCGCGTCTTCGGGACAAGAAGGAGAGGCTGGCTACGTGGAAGGGCTTCGCGTGAGTAGCAGTTTAGGGAGTTCCTCGAGGCTCCTTGAGGTGAGGTTTCTCCCTACTTGGGTTTTACTTTGTTTGGTGTATTTACAATGTTTGAGTTGAATGAGCGTGAGGGCCGTTTGATCGGTCCCGAATCTTGAGGCAGAATTGTTTGAAATTATTGAAACCCATTTTGGGAACTTCATTGGCCAAGTGAGGAGGCTACTTCTGAAACTATTATGCTCATGTGTGATAATTTATTAAATAAATTATGTGTTGGTTAGTATAAAATTTGGAAATGTAGAAATACGGGTTCCGCAAGTGAGCTAGATAATTTATTCTTTGATGAACTGAGTAATCTAGGGTTTCTTTGTTCCCAAAGCGTGTTCACGAAAATATATTTTTGTGAAAATATGTGTTTAGTCGGGTGATTCAAAATTAGGTGCTTTCGTGTTTGATAATTGCTTAGTGAACTAATTTTTGGTGTAATGGTGTGGAATTACATGATTGTGGAGTTTAAATTATGCGAATATATGCATGGTGATATATTTGCTTGTGTCTATATGAGTTATTGAAATGGCATCATAATGCATTTCATATGCAGCAGGGTAACTAGGGAATTAGGTGAGTGCATGACATAGAAAAAATTGAAGAAAAATGAAAACATTTTTGAAAGGAATTTCCACAGGGATGAATTTGGGAGAATGGGGTTGGGGAGGCAGTCAGCGAGATCTATTTGGATGGGGACAAAAGCGGCGTTTCGGAAGGTTCTCAAACACATTCGCCTTGGAGGGTAGTCCCACATTTTCTGGAATGCCGGTAGTATAGTTTCGAAAACAACAAGAATTGTTTTGAAAAAGATGTTTTCTCATACATGGCTTAGGCAGGTGTGAGGGAGTTGGTGAGGGCTCAGGGTATGAGTTCATCATGTAGACATTCAAGTAGGATCATGTATTTGCTTGAATGTATGTTTATTTTGGAGCATTGCATATGCACTTAGGTGGAGAGTAGCCCACTTAGGGTGATTCCACTGCGAGCATTAACTCCTTTGTCGAGGAACATATTTTCAGGTATAGGGAGCGCCACGGGAGACGACTCGTCCTAGATCTTTGAGTTTAAGAAGAAAATGGGATTGTGGCTTGGGTTTATGATGTATACATGTATTAGAATTCTCTAATTTTAATATATGTATTTGTATAAAGAATTGATTATCTTTTGAAACTATTGGATATAAATTTGTTGTATCATGATGAGTTTAGTTATTGAGCCCAAGTGGTCGTTTTTACTCATGTTGTGATTATATTGAATTTGTTTGGGACGGGTTTATCGCGGATGTTGTATTTGGGTAGAGCTCCCCGTACAAGGAGACTGCGCCGATTTTACCAGTGGCGTCGGATAACTTGGGCATCAGCACATTCGCGGGTTGGCGGGTGATCAGGGACCCCGGGTTTGGGGGCGATCACGGCTTGGTATCGAGGCTTAGGTATGCGGCTACCTAGGGCTTGAGGGGTTGGGCTTAGGCCATGTGGTGTAGAACATCTGCTTAGGTGTGGTTCGATGTTGAGTTTGGGCTGTAAAGTTACCTGGGGAGAATCACGGGACAAAAACTAGGACACTGCATGCATGTGTTTGGTGTGTTTTATGTGATTTGATGAAACGTTGTGTGAATGTTTGATGAATGGTATGTATACCATGTCATGTATTGTGTATGGTTTGTGTGCTTGGTAAATAGCACATAGAATTGTTGGAAAACAAATTTAGGAGTTTTACAATGAGTAAAACTAGAGGAAGAATATAAAAGAAATAAATTTTAATAAATTTATTTGAGTTGTTGGATAATGAAATCGAATTTTAATAAATTTGAGGTTGAACACTAGGGTTAGTGTTATATAAGGAGACTTGAGGAAATTCTGGACCATTTTCCAGAATAAAATGAAAAAATAAATAAATAAATAAATAAATAAACAAAATAAATTTTAAGCAATTTATTTGGTTTATTGAGAAATGAGAAACAAAATATATGTATATAAGGTGGAAAAAAATTTTTACAATGTAAAACTGGAAAAATAAAGTAAATAAAATAAATTCATAAATTTATTTGGTTATGAGGATGAGAAAATAATTTTCTAAGATTTTACAAGTTGTAAAATTGAAGAAAATTGAGTAAAATAAATTTTTATAAATTTATTTGAGTATTATGGAAATGAAAAAAAATAGGCATATAATTTTTTTTTAGTGTTTTCCAGTGGTTGGAAATGAAAAAAAAAATTGATGAGAAGAAATATTTTTCTCAAAGTTTTACAGTGTGTAAAGTTGAAGAAAAATGAGTGAAAATAAATTTTATAAATTTTTGGATAATATTGGAGAAAAAAAAAATGTATATAAATTTTTATGTCTCGATTCAAATAAATGAAAAATAAATAAATGAAAAAAAAAATTAGTGCAAAAACCATTTTGGAGCTCTTTCTTGAGAATATATTGTGAAAAGAAAATTTTTGTATTGCAACCTTGGTTTTGTATTTAAGAGAGGTTGGAAAAAAATTGAGTGAAAATTGTATTACTGATACCATTTTTGTATTGCGAGGAGGTCGGATTGTATTGTAGCATAGGGAGGAAAATTATTGTGAGAGAACAATTGTATTGCCAAGGTAATTGTATGTGAAGACGAGATTGTATTGCAAGCTAAAGCATTGTATTGCTAACTTTGGTGGTGGGTAATGTATTGCAATACAGTATATTATATTGTGTGACAATGTAAGGCAGAGAGTCGATTTTTTGGAAAAATGGCAAAAATCGTAATTTCGATTACAAAATGGTAATTTAGGTTAAAATCCGAATTTATTCTCTAGATCTCCGGTTTGATGGCCGGCAGTTTCCTTTGTTGGAATCGTCTCGCGAAATCTAGCTATACGTAAAATTCGTCGGTCAGGGAGCATCACAGATTTACACGTTTTGAGGAGCATCGCGTTTGGTCTTAGTAAAGCGAGGAACTCGATGCAGACGAGTCACATATAACATGTACTCATGTGCCATTAGTGGTATGAGTAGAGAAATTATGAAAATGGATGGCTAGAGATAGTCATAGAATGTCAAAAATGCGGGAAAAGAAGGGACATAAATGTCATTTGGAAAGTTTAAGTTAGTAAGACAAAACATGTATAGTGTTTGTCTTCTCCATAACAAAGGAGAAAAAGCGGGGTGGGAAAAGGGGATCACGGTGGCGAACATGGAGGTGTTGTAGTGAGAGAGAGTCTTCCTTATCTGCAGAATGCGTGGGCGTCAGGCGGTCGCGATCTTTGGGACAAAAGGAGAGCTGCTCTGCGCGAGGAGAGGGCTTGTAGTGCCGGATTTAGGGGTACCTCAAACTCCCGAAGTGAGGTTTCTCCTACTTGGGTTTTATTCCTCTTTTAAATACTTTGCAAATGTTTGAGTTGAATGAGGCGTGAGGGCCGTTTGATCAGGTCTGACAGGATAATTGATATAGATTTTGAACACCAAATGGAGCATCAGTGGCCCGAATCCTGGGGCTGAACTTTGGGTTTAATGGATGATAAATTGTTCAATAAGTCATATATTGGTTGTTGAGGCCGGAAATGGCGAGTGAGCAGGTTCACTAAGTGAGCCAGATAATTTGTGCTTTAGAAAGGCCGAGTAACCTAGGGTTTCTTTGTTCAGAAGCGATGTTCACAAAAATATATTTTTGTGAAAATATGTGTTGATCGAGGTGATTCAAGTTGGATTGCTCGTGTTTGATTGAGCTAATTTTTATGTATGAATTGATTAATTGCATAACATGATTTGGCTTAGTGGATATTATGTGGATATGTGCATGTTTACATATTTGCGTAGCTGTTGATTAAACTTGCCATTTGGAATTAGCATACATGCATTCCATGCCACCTTTGGAACATCCTAGGGACTATAGAATTGGAGTGCATGAGTCCCCAAGAAAATGGTTCGGAGGGTTGTCTAAAATAGAAAATGATCGGAGGGTAGTCCATACTTAAAATATCAATCGTCGGAGGCAGCTCGGTGTCTCCATCGGAGGAGTAGTCATTAAATATAACATCGGAGATAGTCCACGAGCCTTATAATGGCATGGGATATCGGATCGCGATTTATAGCATCGGAGGGTAGTCCACAAATAAGAGCATAATATTCTCATACGAAGCTTAGGCGAGTGTGAGAGAGTCAGTGAGGGCTCGGGATCTGAGTTGGTCAATATAGACATTAGTGGGGATCGTGCATTTGCTTGAATGTGTGTTTTGGCTGGAGCATTGCATTGCCTTTAGGTGGAGTAGCCTTGGCTTAGGGTGATTTCCTCTCACCGAGCATTAGCTCGCGCAATGGGGATATTATGTTTTATGGTACGGGGAGCGTGCGACCGGCTCGTCCTAGGGCGAGTCTTAGAAGCGGAATGTGGCTTTTGATGAGGTTCGACATGTATTAAATTCTCCCCAATTTTAATATGTATGTGTTGTATAAGTAAATTTGAACTCTTGAAACTATTGGATGTAGTTGGATATATATGTGTGAGAAGAATATTGTAGTGTGTTTAAGAGATGGTTCATCATGTTTTTACTCGGGTGTTTAGGATATTAGAGTGTTCAGTTTGGGGACAGTTTGTATTTGGGTTGGCTCCAGGTACAAAGCGGGGACTGATTTCATGAGCTGTACGGGTGAGTTGCAGGCACAATCCTGTGAGTATTCAGCGAGGTTGACGGGTAGTCAACGGACCGAGACCAGGAGGAGTCGACCCTTCGTCTGGCGAGGACAAGAAAATTAGGATTTGTGAAACACAGTGATGTTTATGTGAGTGTGTTTTATTATGTGTTGTAAGGCGTAAAACATTTGAACTCTTGGGGCTATTGGATATAGTGGATTCATAGTTAGTGAATGATGAGTATTATTGTTTATGGGCCCAGTGGCGTTGCTGCTCATCATTGGGTTATATTGGGCCCCATTTGGGATAGGTCATTAATCAGAATCTTGTGTTGGGTGAGGCTCTCAGGTCTGAGGAGACTTTGGGTCCACTGAAGTGGCGTCGGGTGGCCGGGCAGTCATGTATTCCGTAGGTTGGCGGGTAGTCAAGCGGACCTGGGTTTGGGGGCGTCACGGCTTGGTATCGAGGAGTTAAAGTCGACGATTACTTAGGGCTCGGTGGGTGTAGTTATAAGTTTAGGGTGTCTGAGCTCACGGCTGGGTGTCCCGAATACCTAGGAGACTCGAGTTAGTATCCATCACCACTATGATTGAACGATTAATGAGTATAGGTATATATGAGCTATAGATTGAGGATTTGGGCTTGGGCCATGGTTGGTGGGAGCATCACCCACTGGGTGTGGTTGAGTGCTGGAAAAGCATAGGAGTATGAGATTACCTAGGAAATCACGGAATGAAAACTAGGACACCACATGCACGTGTGTTGATGTGTTTGTGTGATTTGATAAATGGATTTGTGGCTGAGAAAAATATTCATAACAGCAGATGATGTTGTGATCATGTATTGTGTATGGTTTATTTGTGTTTAGTGATTTAGCACCTAGGAAAAACCATGATGTATGGGGAAGTTTTAGAAGTTTTAAGTTGTGTCACTTGGAACAAAAGGAGATAAGATGTCAGGCTTGGACAATTTGTTTTGAGGGTTGAGTGGATCGTAGTCTTGTTTTGGCAAATTTGAGGTGGAACTCTTGTGAGGTTAGTGTTATATATAAGGAACTTTTAAGAAGGAAATTGGACCATTTTGAGGAATTAAAAGAAAAAAAAATAACAATAATAACCATAGGTATGTATTTTTTCTTCCAGTGAATTGGGAAGAAAATAAAAATAAATAAATGATGAATGAATGGTGGAGAAATTTTTTAGTAAAGCAGGGAAAAGAAAATAAATTTTATAATTTATTTGGTTGAAGTGAAAATAATATTTTGGAGTGGTGTAAAATTGAGAAAATTGAAGAAAAATAAATTTTATAAATTTATTTGAGTATTATGGAAATGAAAAGAAAAAAAATGTGTGATCACGAAATGTTTTTGTGAGTTCTTGAATTATATTTATTGAAAAAAATAAAATTTTATTGTTGAGATTCTGGGTGTGTTATGAGAAAAAAAAGGGGGCATTGGCGTAGAGTGTATTACGCAGTTGGCCAGGGGCTAAGGAAGGTTTTGTATTGCAGGGTTGGAAGGACATGGGAGGCTGAGGATTATATCACCAGTCTGCCCGGTGGCCATCGTGAGGAGAGGCTTGATGCGCTGAGGGATAGAGGTGTGTCTCCGTACCTGAGTGTGTGTGTGTTGAGGGCTGAGCCGGGTCGAGAGTGTGTCTAATCGTTGGTTGTATTATGTGAGAGGGAGTAAGAGGCTAGGCCGGTTTGAGTACATTGGGGAAGAACATGTCACGTCTGCCGTGCCATGTGTGGCGAGAGCAGAGCGGGCCGTGTCGCTAAACGACGAGACATAGCCCGGCCGGCGCGCGCGGCGCCGCGGCGTCGATCTTCTCGCCGGCCCGGCGGGCGGCCAGCGCTCGCGACGCCGCAACCGCTAGGAAGAAGCGCAATCGGCGAGCGCGCGGGAGAAGCGTGGTAAACTCACGACCTGGCGGGAAGGCGTAAAGCGCGTGGCAGCGCGGCTTTGGCATGGCGGTTGACCCGGCGGCTGGAGCCAGGCACGGCGTTCTTTGTTTCTGAGTGGAGCTAAGAACCCACGACACGGCTCAGTGTCTTTGTGCGGCGCACAGGTGTGTGCTCGTGTTGGGCCTGGTTGGTGTTTTGTGCACTGACTCGATTTTGATCAGGTTTGACTGATCTTGTTCTGAGTCACTTCAAGTAGGCTGTTGTTCATCACAAAATTTTAAAGCAAAAAAAAAAATTTTAAATTAAATAAAATAAAACAAAATCAAATAAAAATTTGACAAGAATTTTCAGAAAAATAAAATTTTCAAATAAAAATTTTGAAATAAAATTTGTTAAACAATGTTTAAATGCAAGAATTGATTATTATTGCTGTAGCTGAGACGATATGTATCTCTTGATTTATGAAGTGTGTGATTGAGTCAATCACCGAGTACCCGTGTTGTTGGTACCATAGAATGCTGTGGTGAGATTTAACAGCCATGTTGAGTTGTGTTGATGGCTAGTAGGGACGAAGGACGTAGGGACGTCCACGGGATCTTGCCTGGGGCACCATCGGTGTTTGATGGCAGGTTTTGATGAAGTACACATGGGTATTGTAATTCTATCATACGTTTCAGTGTAAGCGGTGAACAAGAAAGATCTGTTAACCTCCGAGGTTTAGAGGCGCATCATCCTCGAACGTCGGAGGAGGGGCAGATAGTTATGAATTAGTGAGTTTGTTTGAGATGGGAAGTATTGAAGCTATGGTGCCCTCTACTTGACCAGGATTAGGCTAGCTGCGTTCAGGCCCTGAGATTTGAGACCCAGTATGATGAAGTAGGCCGGGGAGCCTCTAGAGACCTGGAAGAATGACATGGCGAGTTTCGGGAGGCTGTTCAGCTGGGTAAGTACTCGAGGGTGAAGGCTGGGGAGTTCATTTGGCTTGAGGGCGATGGCGTGATGGATTATGTGACTAAGTTTGCAGAGCTAGCCTTGTTGTTACATTGATTATTGACCATGGGACTGGTGAGAGTTAGGAGGTCGAATGGGCTGAGTTGTCGTCGGTTTGGGGATGTGGGACCGCCTCTGAATGGATTCCATGGTTGGGAGACTGACCAGGCCATAGAGAGAGTGTTGGACAGAGGTTGGGACATGGGGAATGGATTAATGCTCATGAGTTCTCCTGGGGATTAGAGTGGAGAATAAGGATGATGAGTCGAGGTTGCGAGGTTGGTCTGGGGACTCTACTCCCACGGTGGACTGGATCGCGGACATGTGTCAGGTTGGAAATGTCATCCCTGGGGATGGTCGGGCCGACCAAACTTACGGGATCGTTATCGATTGTGAGGCGTGGGAGGGTTCTGCTGTACCACCTGAGGGCGGTACTAAAGTGTTAATAATGGCTATTTAGGGGGACAGGAGCATGGTAAAACTAATTTTGCCATAGTATGTAGGTCGAGTGTGGGGACAGATTGGTGGGTTAATTGTGAGCCCACCACAGAAGGGACGAAGGGAGCGAGACTTGGTCTACACCGGGTGGTGTCGCGATATGTGGATGCTTTCCGAACAAGCTAGGGTTACCTCCACATGGAAGAATTTATGACGGTATCGAGTTACACACGTATTCACCATCTCTCATGACTCACTTTGGGATGGCACCAGTTGAGTTACAAGTTCGAGTCCCAGGGATCCTACCCCAAAACTGTTGAGCCGAGGGTTCATTGACAGGCACTTTACCGCCAGAGGCTTTCCCAGATTCTATTTACCAAGAGAAGGACGACCACCCAAATGCGTGATTATGGCGCCAGTTAGATGAGTTATGACCAGAATGGTGCCACATTACAGAGGATTGGCGTTTGTTTGTCGATTGAGGAAGGCGGGTCACTCGGATATAGACCTTAGCGCGATTACCTCCGTGAGGTTAGGGATCTGAATCATCTATAAACGGCATTGGGCGCGTTAACGAGCGCTGAGTTTGCGATGTTGCCTTCGGGTTGGCGAATGTGCGCGTGACATTCGCGATCTATGTATGAAGGATCTTCCGGCCTCCATTTACGAATCAGTTTCATTAAGTGATCTTGTGGATGACGTGCCGATCTCAAATCAGTAGGGCATAGTATCACTTGAGGATCAGTTTGATTGTTGAGAGACGTCGTTTGTATTGCAGAAATTCGATAAATTTTAAATTATGGCTTATAAGGTGAGATTTTGGAACTGTGATGTCGGCATCACGAAGTGTCGATCGACCTGAAAGAGTTGGCGGTGTTGAGTTGGGAGGCGATGCGGTCTTGAGATATGTAGTTTCTTGGGATTAGCGGGTATTACGGAATTCATTGAGGATTTCTGCGCGGCACCTAGCTAGGTTGACTTTCGGAAGGAGTGAATTTTGATTAGGATGACAATCGAGAAGGCATTCCGGGGTTGAAGAGGAGACTTACTTGGGCTCCCATCTTGATAGTTGGGACCTGGGGGACTGGGGGGCTGAGTCTGTTGATGCCTCGGGCGGATTGGGATGTGTTTTGATGCGGTGGGGATGTTAGCTTATGGTTCTCGTCAGTTCAGAATGCTAAGCGATTACTACCTGACATGAATTGCATTGTGTCTTATGTGAAGGTACAGGACCCTGCTTATCTGGTGGGAGTTCGAGGTGTTACTCAGGACCTGAAATGTCCCGGAAGTATGTGTCCATGTGGGACACCGACCACGAGCTTATGCGAGTGAATGCGATTCCTAGAATTATGACTTTACTTTGCGTTTATATCCGGGCGAGGCTGTCGTGGTAACTGATACGCTCGGTCGAGTACGGCGGTGGCTATGGCGCGGCTTCTGGGGTATGGCGGATGCTCGGGCTGTGGAACGGCGTTTGGGCCTTGATGCAGCGGCCGGACTCAGGGTACCTTAAGGAGTTTAGTGGCTGTCACGTCTCTGTTGAGCGAGTGATTGAGTCCCGATCGTGTGAGACTGAGATAAGTCATCCATGGGGGCGAAGTCTGAGTTAGATATAGTGGCAGAAATTTGGGCGTTGCGTAGGTGTGAATCATCGATATGAGGGCGGGTAGTGGTTCCCAGGTTAATAGATTTGAAGGAATTCTTAGAGAGGTTCACTTTGCTCTCGTTTGTCGTGCATCAAGTGCGAGATGTGCCGGGGATCTTGTCCCATTAGTGGTGGGATAAAGAGACACGTGGGGACTTTATGACCATACGGTGCCAAGAGCTTGAAGCATGGCGTGATACTGGGTGATAAGTGGATGTGGCTCTGAGTCGAAGCACGAGCACCTGGCAAAGTCTTGGATGACCTTCTCATTGGAGGAATCCTGGGTTGTGTAGAGAATAAATGAGGGACTTGCATAGATGCTGTGTCACAGTATTGTCGGGATAGGAATCCAGAGGTTGCGCACTTTTGGAAAGTTTCACGAGGCTGTGAGGCATGAGCTAACTATGGTGGCGTTCCTCAGGGCACGGGATGGTGGTGGGAGGAGACTATCTGGGTGATGGGGACATGCTGGCATCGTCTGGATTATCAGGGTGGCCCGGGAGGGCACATTTGCCCATGTGGAATTCGCTACAGCCAGTTACCCTGAGGCGGGAGGCTATCAGGATAGCCCTTGCGTATAGGGCATTGTATGGGACCAGTAGCGAATCCGTATGTTGGTTGGTGGGAGATAACACCAGCATGCGGTGCGATCGATTAGAGACACCTCTGAGGGTGGCGAGCTTGATAAGCGGCGTCTTACCACGGTGAGAGCCACGCGGAGAAGGCTATCACGGATGTGCGACGTCGGCCGCCTGGGTTGAAGGTTCGGGGATGCATCTTGCTTGAAGGTGATGCCTGGGGGAGTAGTCTGGATTCGGCGGCGTGGGAAGTTGCTCGTAAGGATTCTGTGGACCTTCAGAGATACTCAAGAGGGTAGGCATGGTTGGCGTCTGGGTTGGTATTCTGCTTGACATGTCGGGGTGTGCACGAGGTGTTTTCGTCTCCATGCTGAAATATGCTTTCGATCCGGCTCGCATGTAGTGGATTGGGAACTGGTGAGGTTGGCCGGGATGGACGCTTCGGAGACCGAGTGTGTTGGTGATGCGGTGATCGGTTTTGATAGCAGTGATAATGTTGTACTATGAGCACTATGAATTGGAGTCACGTGGGGAGCCGAGGACACTATCTTGGAGCCACCTATCCCTTCATATATCAAGGATGAGAAGTGCATAGTTTGATCGTTTAAAATTTAAATATTGTTTATATAAATGAAGTGCGCGTGCATATGCATATGAGTGAGTGCCATTGTCTAAATTTCGGAATGAAATTCCTTTTAAGGAGGGAGAATGTAGACCGAGAAATTCCAATTTCTGAAAAATGGCAAAAAATGTAATTTAGATTACAAAATAGTAATTTCGGTTAAAATCAGAAGTATTCTCTGAACCTCTGATTAATGAAAGCAGTTTCTTGGATTGGAATCGTCTATGAAATCTAACTGTACGTAAAATTCCGTTGAGTCAGGAACGGGTCGGGTTGACACGTTTTTCGAGGCATCATTGTTCGGGTGCCAAGATTTACGTCGCGACGAAAGTCACATGTAACAAGTACTCATGTGCCATAAGTGGTATGAGTAGAGAAATGATGAAAATGGACTGGCCCAGAGATAGTCTTAGAATCTTCATCTGAGAAAGAAGGACATAGCGTCATTTTTGAAATTTGATTAAATGAACTAAATGACAAATAGTGCTCTGAGTGTGTCTTCTCGAATAAATCAAAGAAAACAAAAGCAGTGAAAAGCCGGGGAGATATAGGGAGTTAGTAAATGAAGGTTTTAGAGAGGGACGTGACTTCTCTCACAGAAATGCAGGGCGATCGGCCCAGTGGCGGTCTTCGGGCAGAAGGAGAGAAATTTGCTCTACTTGTGAGAGGAACTGAGTGGTGTCGGATTTAGGGGTTTGCCGAACTTTGGAGGTGGGTTTCTCTCCCTACTTGTGTGCCTCTTTGTTTTAAGAACATTGTAAATGTTTGAGGGTCAGAATGTGAGGCCGTGGTAGTTTGATCGATCCCAAACCCTTGGGGCCAGGGTAGTCTCGGAGTACGGGAACACCCGTTACTGGGCGTTTGTGAGAGCGCCCGCGGCTGATTGGGTTGTTAAATTTGGGAATATTGTATTAAATCATGTATTGTAGTTTGGATGAGGCGGGAAGTGTAGTGAAATGCGGAGTTCATGATGAGCCCAAGATGAATTGATGGTGTTTGAGCGTAAACCTAGAGGTTTTCTTGTTCGCGAATAGTGACACGAAAATATATTTTTATTATTGAAAATGTGTTTGTTCGAGTTATTCAAGGGGTGATTAAAACCAAGCCGTGTTTGATCGATAGCCACTTTGACTAATTTTGATGATAAACAAAATTTACATGACATGATTGTGTGAATTGAATGTTTTGTGAATATATGCATGGTAATATATTACATGTGTTATATGAGATGTTGAAATAGCATCATAATGCATTTCATATGCCTTCAGGGCACCCTAGAGATAGGAGTGAGTGCATGAGGTAGTTTTCTTAAGAGAAGCATTTGGAGGCGAGACTAGTAAATGTAAAATGTCTCAGATTGATGCAAAATAATAATAAAGATCGGAGGGTAGTCCATTTTCAAAATATCAATGCGTCGGAGGCTGACCCGATTGACTCTACATCGGTAGTCCACATATAAAATATCAATGCGTCGTGGGAGGCAGCCCAATTGATAATATATCTCGGAGGGTGTGATCCACTAAACTAACATTGGGAGGCAGTCCACTACGCCGATCGGAGGGTAGACCCACGAATATGAAACAGTAACTGTTTGAAATTAGTTTTCTCATCGAGGAAGCCCGACAGTGTGGGGAGTGGGGACTGAGATCTTGGATTGGTCATGTAAACATATGACCAGGGTGGGAGATGATGTTTTGAATGTGTGTTTATTTGGAACATTGCCTTTTGCCAGGTGAGTGTGCAGGGCGATTCATCTTGACATTCAACTCTGCACATCGAGGATCATGTTATTTTCTGGTCTGGGGAGCGATGCAGGGCGGCTGAGTCTGGGAGTTCTGATAACATCATCACCACCTCTTTGGGTTTTTGGACTTGTTTGGGATCTATGTGCCAAGACAATATGATTTTGGAGAAATAACGAGGACACAGTTTGTATTTCTGTGAGAAAGGGTGATGTCTTGATTTACCTGGCCGGGGTTGCATTAAGCAAGATTTAAGGTAGGTTACTAAAATAGAGAATTTAATAGAGTTATGGGATTAAGGCAAATACTCTCAGAAAATGGAATAGAAATAGAAGATAAATGGGAGTAGGAAATGTATGAAAATGAGAAAAAGGAGTTTAAAAAAAATAAGTATTAAACATGGCCTTAACAAAAAATAATATGAGATAGAAATAAGTGGAGATTCTCTCATTTAGAGACGGCTTAAGTAGAGAGGAGAGAAAGAAAGGGAGAGAAGAAGAGAGAAGAAGAAGATGAAGAGAAGAAGAGAAGAAGAAGAGAAGAAGAAGTTCAAACAAAATAGAGTATGGAACAACTTGCTGGGTATAGGAATTCTAGTATGGATTATATGGAATTTGTATGATTATTATCTTGCCCCAGAACCTAGGGTTTGTTAGGATTTCATCTGGCCCAAAGATGTAATACGGTGAGGTTGGAAAAACTGAAGCTAGGCACGAGAAAAGGCTTGTGAATCCCCCTTTGAGGATGGATTTATGAATTAATTAAGGAAGTAAATAAGGTTAGGGTTAGAGCAGGCCACAACAACTTATTTATGATTGGGTTGTCATGCATGGATCATAACCCGTATTAGAGTGGGTTTGGTAAATCATGATAGGTTTTGAATTAAAGGAATGAGTATTGAAGAGGAATTAGTATGGTGAGGTTATATAAGATAATTTGGAATGGTGTTGATGTGTGTTTGAAGTATAGAGTTGAATTGGGTATCAAAAAGATGGAAAATGGGGGGAAAACACACATTTTGGGCATTTCGGGTGACTTATGCAAATACTTTGAACATGTAAATACGCCTGATTCTGGTTTTCCAGTTTGACCACTTTTGTATTTTGGCCATAGCTTGCTCATTCTTATACGAGATTGAGGTAGTTCAACTAGCCAATTAAAATAGACTTCAAGGAAAACCAAACCTAAAGAAATAGGAATCGTCAAATTATGACTCTAAGTGGTCCAAAAATTCACTCGAAGTGGGACCATGTGCAAACCAAATTCTGGTTTCAGTGTTGAACATAGAGTAGTCCGGGTTGTTTTGGAAGTATCTTGAGTTTCGGTGCTCCGGGTGGGTGATTCAGTTGGAATAAGAACCCTTAGCACCTTATGGCTTTAAATGAGTATATAAGGACACTTCAGTGTCAAAATATGAAGTTAAGACCCCGGAAAAATGAGTAATACAAACTGTCACTAGAAAATCGGTAAAATGATAATTTAGCATGTGCCATAACTGTTTGAATGATAGATTGGATTGATTCTAATTCCTAAGTAAAATAGATTCATAGAGAGGAATAAGAATATATGAATGAGGTGTGATTTCATACACATCACTTTCTATATAAGAATATGAGAAGTGCTATATGTAATAGCCCATGAAACATGAATATGATATGAATATAGGATTATATGATAAGATGTAATATAAGATATGATAGGTATGATGCTTGAATATGATGAGATATATTAGAGCATTAGCCGTAAAGATATATATGATAGTCTAAAATCATATTATTAGGCACATATGAATATAAGGCAAAATAGTATGAATATATGATAGTTATAAGGAATGAATAAGATGGGACATCTTTAGGAACCACATGATAGAAATATACGTAAATGTTTAAACGATAGAGATAAAATAAGATGACAAAACATAAAATAAAGTATATATGTACACATGAATGATAGACACATTAGAACATGACAAAGTAAAGTAATATGGAAAAGTATATAAATAAAGCGTATACGATATGAATATATGAATAAGTAAGGCATATGATAGAAATATAGAAAGTATATGAATAGATGAAAACATGACAGGAATACGTAAATGATATAAAGAGATATGAATATAGAAAGCTATATATGAATATATGAATACAGAGTACATAAATACATTCATGATATATGATAGACAAAACAATTTGATAGGAAAAAGAATATGACTATATGACATAGAGGGTATATGAGAACCGTAATAGCAGAACTACGAATATGAGAACTAATACGAGTAAAGTGCGATAGTATATATATGCATAAAACAGTATCATGATAACTTAATAAGTTATTCATCTTGCTTGAGATATGTCTACGAAAATGTAAGTGATTGTGCAGCTAGAACACAGTAGAGGATAGATAGAAGCGTACTATGGGGAGAAGATACGATTCTTTGGCATATTCATGAAACTGGAGATATTGAGGCCAGTTTGGGTCGATGATATAGATCCGTTTGGATCGGGTGGCGCAAAGTCACACGATAGGCAGAGATCTTGCCTCGTACGGTGATAGTACCTTGGGTACACATAGTTTCACGTGTCAGAAGCTTCTAAGGTAATTGCGGACATGAATCCTAAAGGAAATGACATGATATGTGAAGCATAAGCTATTTCTTATGCGATGAAAGTATAGGCAGTTACAAGAGCAAGAAGTGCGATTATAACTTGATATAGAAAATAAGTATATGAACTTCAAGAGAAAAGTAATGAGAGTATATGAAAGCCTTATGAAAGTAGATGATAGATAGAATATGAATGTGCGATAGTACAAGTATGAATATGTATGTATGAAAGTATAGATACTTAACATATGTCAAAGACATAGAATAGAACATAAACTTACAACATAGAAAAGACTGAGAGGCAGGGTAAAAAAGACATATGAAGACGATATAGAAAGTATAAGAATGTAGATAAGCATCACAGGATGGTATAAGATAAGGTTATATGAAGTATACGAGACATAAGCAGGAAACTTACTAAAAGAACATGATCACGAGAAATAAGATGAGAAATAGATCGAAGTATCTGATATAAACAAGGGACAAGAAATGAATAAAGTATTTGTGATAGATAAGGAATGATATGATATAAGTAATAGTACAAAATACGATAAAGACATAGAGCAGAAGATGAAAAAGACATAGACTAGAGACATGATAAGTATAGGAATAATGTAGTATAAGCAGAATACAATAGAGACATAAGTAAAGGATATGCCAAAGATATAGAACATGTAATAGAAAAAAGTTTGACATACAATAGGAATATAAGATGACGAATTAGGATTATAGAAATATGTTTAGATATATATAATGCATATGTATAAGCTTGTGACGGTCGCCATTGGTGGTTGTCCATGCTTATGTTCCACTAAGTAGAAGTAAAAACAGCATGGGTGTTCAATAAGGTGTAAGAATCTGAAGCGAGAAGACAAGGCTAGAGGACGGACATTCCATCGGCTTAAAGCGGTCGACTAGAGATAGGTGCTCATCGGTCTTCCTTCGCGATCTACGAAGTTTTTGTAATAGTAAAATTGTAATAAATCTAGTAAAGGGACTCTTGTATATGTGTATAGATTGTGATGGACACCACTCCGGTGGTAGTTCTTTGTATATGTAAAATGATTTTTGTTATTACAGAAATTGTTTGTATACCATAGATGCAGTGCGGCTACGAGAAGAAACAGTGTGAGTCAATCTGTTAAAGTATAGTATATAGTATAGATAGCATCACGCGAACTCGGTTCGAGGATCATGATCGGGTAGAGACGAGATCCCGGGCATGGCCAGTTAGGGATTAGAAGAAGCTAGAGTTGTGACTTTGATGATGTTTACATGTATTAAAATTCGTGTATTTTAATATATGTTGTATAAGAGTAAAACATTTGAACTCTTAGAACTATTGGATATAGTGGATTCATAGTTAGTATATTGTGATGAGTATTGTTTATGGGCCCAAGTGGCCGTTATACTCATGTTGGGATTATCATTGATTTGTTTGGGACGGTGTATGCGGTCTTGTATTTGGGTGGGAGCTCTCCGTCTGAGGAGACTCTGCAGATTTTGAGTGGCGTCGGGTGGCAGGCATCCACTTGTGTTCGTGGGTTGACGGGTAGTCAACGGACCCCGGGTTTGGGGCGTCACGCAGCGATGTCAGGTGAACGGTAATCCGCTGAGCGATGTAGTGAGCGATGGTGTTGGCCAGGTTCTTCGTGAGCGGTAAAAATTCGAAAAAGAATTTTTTTGAAAAATAAAATAAAACTCAGCTATGAACAAAATTTTTGGAAAAAATGAAATTTCAAAAATAAATAAAATAAAAATTTTGATGTTAAGAAAAAAATGATTTGACATGTGGAAATTAGTTGTCTTGCATTGCATAAATGCAAAGGACATGTACTATAAAAAGGTTACATATTTTTTTATCGCGTGATTTTTATATATCAAGATAACGTGGAAGGACTTATATACATGGTATGATGTATATGGGAATTGTGATTGCGATTGTTCTAGCGTAAGGAAATTATAATATGCATGATGTAATCGTATAGGGAAAAGGGTGAATCATCTAAGGTTGGAACTATGACCGAGTTTGGATAATGAAATGAACAGAAGAACTTAGAATTTATTGAAATAAATGAGCGAGTGGTTGGTATTTAGCCACTTAGGAAATGAGAACGAGGTTAGTTCATGGTTGTCAAATCTATTAGCGTGTTAGCATGTGCATTGCTATTTGAACCCGAGTAAGAAAAATTAACAAATGCCGGTGTTTGCCCGTGGAAATATGTGTAGATGGCTGGTCGTGTCTGAGGGCGTGGGGGCGTCACGGGGTGCGGTCGGGCACCATCGGTGTTTGATTAGCAGACTTTGCGAGTTGTGGGTGTTGCGACAAGCTATTTATCGCCGCTGGCGGCATAGCGGTGGTCGGGGAAATCTACTAACCTTCGAGAGGTTTAGAGGCACATCATTCTCGGAGCATTCGGAGGGAGGAGACCGATGGACTGAGACCATTGGTTTATGCGAATCGAGAACATCTTGGAAATTTTATGGAATCCACCTCCGATATAATGGGGATCGGATTACGTTTGTTGATGAAGGCGAGGCCGGTGTATGGTGGAGATGGGCTAGGACTTCTAGAGACTTAGGGGTTGGCCTTGGGCCGAGAGTTTGGGGCGTTCATGGGTGGGTGCCCTCCCGAGGCTGCGGGGGTGTGGGGCTGGGGAGTTCCTAGGGCCCGGGCCGGGGCGACTGGGCGCGGTGGACTACGTGGCCTGGGTCCGCCGATTCAGCTTGGGTTGCTAATGATTACGTGGCTTGTAGGCGTGGCGAAAGTTAGGTCGAGAATGGGTTGAGTTGTCCATTCGAGGCGGGATCATGGGACCGCCTACGGGACATGGACTCCATGGTTGGGACCGGCCCAAACCATAGAGAGATCCGAGGATGCTCGGTGCTTTCCGGGATACGGGTGTTAGTATTGCAGAGGGAGGATCGATGCCCCGGTGGGAGAGCGGAGGGCACCACCTTCATCATCTGGGTTTGGGGCCAGAGACGAATTTGGGCATGTGAGGAAAAGGGATTGCCCGGAGACGGGGATCCCCAGACTTTGGGACAGCGTAGTCAGGTTGGCTGTGGGTAGAGGTATATATGATTTATTCCTCCACACCCTAGTACGGGTTAGAGGAACCAATTTCAGTTTCGGGGTGCTATACGAGCACCTTCGGTAACATAGGTGGGCCAGAGGAGCCAGAGGGTGGGTCGAGGTCAGGTATAGGACTCACGGGCCGGGACTTCTAGTCAGGCAAGGCAGACTATATGTTATTCGGTCACCAGCCTGGGCATATGAGGCGAGATTGTCCTAGGAGGCAGAGGTCTGCATAGTGCGGCGAAGCCCAAGCAATAGTCGGATATGTAAGGGTGCGTTTCTACTCTTGCACTTGTTGCCCTAAGTAGCGTTTAAGTGGATGCATCTGTAATTCATTAATTATTGCATCTTGTGTGATGGAATTGGACTTAGAGGTTAAGGCCTTTAGGCTCCCACGTATAGATGTTCTTCCACAGGTGTAGGAGCAAAGAGTTGACTGATAGGATTGAAGGATTATGAGTGAGGGTGTCTGATTAAGCTCATGGTGGACTGAGATTGGGTGTCGTGTATGGCACCATTAACGTTCATGTGCGGTAACATCGCGTCGAGTCGAATTATTGGGTACCCATGATGGGGACATTCACCACTCTTGGTGAGTGTGGGTTGAGTTTATCTTTGGGACTACGTCGATGAAGACTCATGGTGAATCGAAATGAAGAGTAATTAAAGTGTGTTAAGTAGCGAAGGGCCGTTAATACCTAAGGTGAGAAGCACAGGTATGGTGTAAGGGGAACCAGGAGATCAGAATTTAATGTGGGGTAAGAGACAGGGGAGAGATCAGTTTACGTGTGGGTGTAAGGGCCCCGGGAGAGATCCGGAGCATTTACGTATGGGTGTGAGACCGGGGAGATATCTGAGATTTACGTATGGGTGTAGAGACTCGAGGAGGCACGTCCGGATTTACGTGTGCAGGTGTAAGGGCAGGGGAGATCCGAATTTACGTATGGATTGTAAGGGCAGGGAGATATCGAATTTCTGTATGGGTGTGGGGCTTCCGGGGAGACGTCCCAAATTTATGTGAGGGTGTAAGAGACCCGTGGAGAAATCGAAATTTCTGTGTGGGTGTAAGAGACCCGTGGAGTTATCAGAAATTTACATTGTGGGTGTAAGGGCAGTGGAGATATCAAGAAATTTACGTGTGAATGTAAGGAAGCAGTGTAGCGAGGGGATTATGTTGAGATGAGAAAGCACCTGTTTATGGTTATCCGTAGACTTAGAGTTGAGTGTTAGGGTCGAGGAGTGACTAGGTTTGGATACCTTGGAAATTGCATTGGGTGTTGTTGAGTGGCAAGGGAGCTCGGTATATGGATGTCATTCATGACATGGACTAGGTTGATGGTCATTAGATTGTGCGATGATTGTGACGCCCAGAGAGGTTAGCGTTTACAGCAAGGGTTAATATATGAATTCACGTGTTGTATGGATTACCTCACGAGGTGTTAAGGACACGCTCTGACATACGTCTGAGTCATAAGGGTAGAGATTAAGTGCCCTTGGCTTCAAAGTCGCCTACAACAATAGTTATCGAGGGCGATATAGAATGGCACCATATGAGGAGGCATTATATGGGAGCCCCGTGAAACCTGCCAGATTATGTTGGGCCAGAAATTGGAGAGAGGCACCATCGGTCACGATGCGGTTAGAACACCTGCGAGAAGGAGTGAGCTTGATATAATATGATCTTCTCTCGCGACCGGTAGACGAGAATAGCTATGGCGATGTGCCCGCGTCAACCCTTAGAGTTCGAGGTTGGGGATCACGTCTTCAGCAAAGGTGATGCCTAAGGAGGAGTGGTCGGTCGATGCGAGGGAGATTGTGTAGGGGTTCGTTACAGGCCTTCGAGATACTCGAGGAGGGTAGGCAACGTGCGTCTGAGTTGGCGTTACAGTAAGCATGTGCGGTATCACGGTGTTTCTGCGTCTCATGCTCAATATACTCGGATCCGACTCATGTGGTGGATTGGGGACAGATTGAGTTGACATGGATGGGACCTTCAGGAGGACCGGTGTGCATTGTTGATAGCGGTGATCGGGTTTCGCGGCCATGAGACCGTGAGGCTGGTGAGGGTACTATGGAGGCACTATGGGTGGAGGGGAGTCCACGTGGGAGTGCGAGGACACAATGCGGCCCTTGTCCCTTCTTCTTTAGGGATGAGAGGTGCGTGGTTTAGTCGTTTAAGATTTAAATATTTGTTACATCCATGGTAAGAGTGCACATTGCATATGCATGTGGTGATTGTGATTATCGAGAATTTGGGACAAAAATTCCCTTTTAAGGAGGAGAGATATGGGCAAGAAATTCAATTTTCTGAATGACGAATCGTAATTTTGGTTAAAAATCCGGAATTTATTATTTGGATCTCGGATGACAAAACGGATTTCACCGTTGAAATCGTCTCGCGAAATCTAGCTAGCACATAAAATTTTGTAAAATTCCGAGATAGTCGGAGTTGACACTTTTTTAAAGGCATCGCGGTTCGAGATCTTGTGCTTGAACTGATGCGATAAAGGTTCTTGCCCACCTCGCCAAATACCGTGTGCCGTAAGTGACATGGTAAGAAATGCCCATTTGAGACTTCATTGATGACCATGAGGAGGCTACTCACGGACTGTTATGCCTTTCATGTGTGATAATTTGATGAATAAATTATGTGTTGGTTGGTGATGATAAAGTAGGAAATGGTAGAAATACAGGTTCCGCAAAGTGAGAGCGGAGTAATTTATTAACTTTGATAGAAGACAACAGTAATCTAGGGTTTCTTGTTCTGAAGCAGTGTTCACTGAATATATTTTGTGAAGTATGTGTTTGGTCGGGTGATTCAAATTAGGTTATAGTGTTTGATGTGGCCTCAGGTGATACTGAAGATTACGATGCAATAATTGTAGTGACGTATGGACTCTGTGATATCATAGCGGTGATGTATTTGCGTGTCATATGGGTTCGTGATGACATCGCTAATGCATTTCATGCGTAGGAGTGTGGGATTAGGTGAATTGCACGACGTGAAATTGAAGAAAAATGAAAAGCGTTTTTGAAAGAATTTCACGGGATGAATTCCGGAGAATGGGGTTGGGAGGCGGTCAATGAGATCATTTCGGATGAGGACCGCTGAAAGCGTTTCGGAAGGCTCTCAACACATTAAGCCTGGAGGAATGATCCAGCATTTTCTGGAGTTCTTGGTAGTATAGTTCGAAAACAACGAAATTGTTTTGAAAAAGATGTTTTCTCATACAAGGCTTAGGCGGGTGTGAGGAAGTCGGTGAGGACTCGAGGTATGGAGTTCGATCGTATCGACATTTAAAGTAGGATCATGTATTCGCTGAATGTGTGTTTATTTGGGCATTGCATATGCACTTAGATTGGAAAGTAGCCGGCAAGATTGATTCCACTCTTGAGCATTAGCTCACCTGTCGAAACATATTTCAGGTGCAGGGAGCGCGAGAACGACTTCGTCACAGGAAATTTGAGTTTAGAGAAAAGCCCCGAGGATGTGGCTTGGGTTTTATGATGTATACATGTATTAAAATTCTCTAATTTTAATATATGTGTTGTATAAGAAGAATTGTGATGCTCTTTTTCAAAAACTATGGGATATAGTTGTTGTATCATGATGAGTATAGTTATTGGGCCCAGTATGGTCGTTTTACTCGTGTTGTGATTATATTATTTGTTTGGGATAGGTTTATGCGGTGTTGTATTTGGGGTAGAGCTCAGGAAATCTGAAAAGGAGCCTCACCGGGCCACTACTGATGGCGTCGGGATAACCCGACATCCACTTTGTATTCTGCGGGTTGTGAGAGGATAGTCAAGCGGACCCGAGTTTGGGCGTCACAGTAACACCTTTTAAAACTATCTTAAGCTCCTTAAATCATATTCGGTGTTTTGATGTATTTTCCATTTATAAGATAATTTAAAATTATTCAGCCAGTTAGTAAAGAAAACAATAGATAATGATTAGAAAACTATATTCTATTATATAATAATTATATATATATATATATATATATATATATATATATATATATACCATATATATATATATATTTATAGTATTTTGATAAAATCTATAAAAATATGTATTATTTTAGTTAGACAATAATAATATAAAATTGGGTTTTAAAATTTTTGTAGAAAGTTTATATTAACACCCTTTTTAAACTATCTTAAGCTCCTTAAATCATATCTAGGTGTTTATTAATATTTTTTCATTTTATAAGATAATTTAAGAGTATTCAATGATTAAATGAGAAAACGATAGATAATGACTAGAAAACTATATTTATATTAAAAGTTTAGTAACTATTTTTTCATCTTTGTTGTAAAAGGAGCAAAACATGGAGAAAAGAAACGCATGTTTTAAATTTAAGATAAAACATTAATTTTAAGTGCATTGATATAAAAATATGGTTGGATTTGAAAGTGATAATAAACCCAAAATATATTGGTAATTAATGAAATTGGATTTTAAGGATAAGTAACATGATTTGAAGTTTTATTCACTTTCCTAAATTCAATACGTGACCAGGTTTTTAATATAACAATGATAGAGAGGCATTGTATTAAGTCATATGATTTTATTTTATTTTAAATTTTCAAATTGTAATTAGTATGTACTTTTGATATATTTAATTAAATCTTATAAAATTATTATTATCGGTAACTTTTAGAATATATATTTAATTAAAATCTTATAATATTATTATTACCGAGTAACTAATTTTTGTTTCAACTACAAAGAATTATTATACTTAATTAAAATTTATAATAATGTTCTTATCACTAAATATTTAATTAAAATCTTATAATAATCTTATTATTAGTATTTTGTTTTCAAATACAAAAATAATATATTTAATTAAAAATTATAATATTATTATTATCTTTTGAAATTTTAATAAGTTTCACTTCATTTAAAGTTACACACAAATCATAAAAGCTTTTTTAAACATAAATCATAAGTGTGTAAAAAAAAAAATTCAATAAAGTACATGTAAAACAAATAATCCTTATTTATCCTAAGAATGTAAAAATTAAGAATTTTATTTTATTAAATTAAATTAAATTTAAATATAAATATTAAATAATAAATGAAGGCCTAGTTTAGATTATCTCTAAATTAAATATTTAATTATCAACTTGAAAAAGTAAATTATCTTTAATAATTTGTGTATTATTATCTTTAAAAAGAAATATAGAGATCTAATGCTGATTTCTTTCTCATTCTCTCTCCAAAATATGTACAAGCGAGTATTGTGTTTGAGTCTTTTGACAAGCAAGTGTAAGTCTCTGACTTTTTTGAGTTAGTTTTATTTAATTTTTTGTTTTGGCTTTAAAAAGTGATTATTCTTTCTGCAAAAAGTTTTTTGATTTGTAAGAAATTTTGTTTGAAATTAGCATGATTAAAATTGTAGAAATCAGGAAGAAAATCCATTTCTTGAAGAAAGAGACAAAATGTAATTAGGTAAAATCAAAATTTTAGATCTCGGATGGCGATTGATTTCACTGTTGAATAAATCTAGGTAAATCCCCAACACACGTCAGATTTCATCGGTCGAGCGGTCGGGAATTTACACGTTTTCGGGGGCAAGTAGTGGGACCTTGGCATTTTGGTGGCTCACGGTATGCCACATGTCAAGGTGCTGAATCAGTCGGCGAACCGGGTGTGGACGCGTGGACATGTGGCAACACATGATTGGAGGAAATCAAGGTGGATGGATAAGGTGATAGGATAATCGAGGAAACGCTTTAGAATTAGATGAGTGGCGAGTGAAAAGGCGTACCGACGACCTGTCTTTACTCCCATTAGGTTGGGAGAGAGGGGGGAGGAAAAAGTGTAGTATTTGAAAGAGAGTTTAGAATCATATTCTCTCTAAATTTCTCGGCAATCGGACCAGTGGTTTTGGCGGGGCAGAGGAAGAGTTCATCTCACGCGGCGAAAGTTTCGCATAGAGGCAGGGTTGAGGAGTTTCGACAAACTCAGGAATGTGGAATCTTCTCCTACTTTGGATACTTTCTATCTAAGGGTTGTGTGGTGGTTGTTTTATACTAAGGGAAATGTTTGGTTGTATTTTGAACCATGAGGAAAATTGCCACATTATGGTACTTTACATTAATGGGACTTTAGAACTGATTTTGGGTAGGAAATAAAGGGAATTTGGTAGTGAGTCATGATGATGGTAGCCCGTCAATGAACTTGATGTTAGGCTTTTGAATTTATCAATTCAGACCCACAATAGCCAAGATTATGATGGTTAATCTAAACAGTCTAGTGGAAGGTTGTTCATTTTGGGTTATGAAGTGATTTTCCACATTTGGAGTCTGGTGGGTTCACCGGGATGGGTTCCCTCGAGGTGGGGTTCCGTCGAAAGCTAGGATCTGCGTGACCTCCCAGCAGAAGGGTGTGCTTTCGTCTAAATTAGATTAGGGTGTTTTTGGACTCTATGGAAAGCCCGTGGATGGCTTTCCAGCCGGATGCTGGAGGCGGTGGGTGTCACGAGCTGACCAGAAAATGGCCGTCGGCGCAATGGGTGGGCTGCGGGTGGAGACGATTTAGTCCTACATGACCTCCAACTTCGGAAGGTCATAACTTTCTCGTCCGAACTCCAATTTGGGTGTCCTTGGACTTCATGGAAAGTCCATTGAGTCAAATTTCCAGCCGAACCCCTTTAGAGGGCAGTGGGTGTCTGATCGATAGTGGCACATGCAGGCGAAAAATGGAGTAGGCTGCGAGTGAGACAGCTTAGTGTGTGACCTCAACGGAAGGTCATAACTTTCGTCCAAATTCCTATTCGGTGTTTGGACTCTATGAAGAAACCTATTGAGTCAAATTTCAGGACCCACTTTTAGAGAGACAATGGATGTTTGGTAGGCCCGGGGGTAGCGCCGTCAGGACAAGTAAGTTAGAGCTGGGTGAACAGGTGATCCTACATGACCTCAACGGAGGTCATAACTCTGCGATCGAACTCCATTTGGGTGTCCTTGGACTTCGTAGGCCCATTGAGTCAGGGCTTTCCATCAGACCCTGTTAGAGGGCGGTGGTGTCTGAGCCGGCCGGAAATGGCCGTCCGAAGTAAGGTAGGCTGCCCGGTGAGACAGCTTAGTCATGTGTGACCTCCAACTTCGGAAGGTCATAACTTTCTCATCAAATTCGATTCGGGTGTTTTGGAATCGTAGAACTGTGATCTTTGTGAGTTACTGGGGTGGGTTAATCTGTTGGGTGATCCAGCAGTAAGTCATTTATCAGTTAGTTCAGTCTGCGATCTCTGAGATGCAGCTTCTCGTCTGATTTCAGATACAGGTTTGCGATTATGGAAGCCGTAGGTGGTTTCCAGATGGATCTTTGTGGGTGGGTGCCAAGATCCGGCCGCAAATGGGCGTTCGGGCAAGTAAAGTGACTGCCGGGTGAGCCGATTTAGTCTGCATGACCTCGACTTCGGAAGGTCATAACTTCTTCGTCAGAACTACGATTCGAGGTGTTCTTGGAATCATGGAAGCCCATTGAGTCAAAGAATCATTCATTTGCCTGAGGCATGGGATTTCAGACCGAGGTGTTAGACTGAGCTTAGCCAGGTCATCTTAGCTCAGCCAGTTCTGGTCAGCTCGTCTGAGTGTGACTACGTATGACCTCCAACTTCGGAAGGTCATAACTTCTTCGTCCGAACTCCGTTTTGGGTGTTCTTGGACTCTATGGAAAGCCCATTGAGTCAAGATTCCATCCTGAGGGACAGTGGGTGATCACAACATTCTGAATTCTATGTTTTGTACCAAGCATTCAGTTTTCTTAGTTGTGTCGATGTGTATAGCCGGGATATAACATGACCATTGCATGGCATGTTGTAGAATCTTGTATTGTGGGTATGGTAAATTTTGTCTATGGGAGGGCATGAGGCCATATGGTTTTAGTTCAAAACTTGGGATGTTGAAGGATAGAAAAGATTTATAGTAGGTTTCACCGCAGTCGAGGCGTGGTGGGTTCAAGGGTTTTGAGCTGGAAACTAAAAGTTTCTAGGTTTTTATGGTTGTTTGATGTCAGTATGAATCAGTTGGAACCAAGGCGGTTCATGATTGTGAAGGGGCCGTGAGGTACCCGGTTGGATTGGTCAAGATGGTGACCTTATTGTGTGTGTGGCTTGTTTTAATAACATGAAAGTTGTGTGTTGTTGGTGTGATGCGTTGGGCAGTTCCAAGATGGACTGTTGGTTTGTGTATTAGCCATTAATGAGCTAATTTATGTTATTGCTATGTGTTAATGAATAACATGTTGATTATTGTATCAAGCTCAGTTGACCTGTGCATGCATAATATATTAACATGAATTATGGTGAAATGGCATATTGCATTTCATCCGTATTTGAGAACCTAGAATAATGGTGTGAGTGCATGACAGATTTTGCGAAAAATGAACATGGTTGCGAAAAGGAATTTCACGGGGATGAATTCAGGAGAATGGGGTTGGGAGGCGGTCCAACGGATCATTTGGGATGAGGATCATGGCCCATTTCGAGAAGGTTCTCGACACATTCGCCTCGGAGGTAGTCCAGTATTTTCTGAGCATTTGGTAGTGTATTTTCGGGAACAACGGGTTTTGTTTGAAAATGATTATTTTCTCATACATGCCTTAGGCGAGTGTGAGAGTCGATGAGCTGAGGCGTGGGAGCAGGCGGGTCCCTTTCTCATCCATGACATATAGACATTTGAGTAGGAACTTATATGTTTTACTTAAATGTGTGGTACGACCATTGCATGTGCACTTAGGTGGGGAGTAACCCGCGTAGGAGATTATCACTACTGGGCTTTGCTCACCCCGTCGTGGGACCCCCCTTTCAGGTACATGAGAAGATGACGCTCCTTGAGGCGAGTAGTCTGAAGAAAGAAGTAGGGTTGTGGCCTTAAGAATTATTTTTGTAAAATATATTAGAACAATCTAGTTTTAATATAATTTGGCATATAAAGTGTAAAAGAAACTCTTGTAAAATATTATTACAAATTGGTTATTTATAAGAAAATTATACAGCAATGGGTCTCCATAAACGAGACAAATGAGGAATATCGAACCTTGGAAATATTCCACATATGTCATGGAGTTAGTGATGGTCAGCCAGGGACCCAGGATAGGGCGTGCAAAAATGAAACAAACTAGAAAGGCCCCATTTGGAATTTCTTTGTATGTATATAGAAGACACTATCTTTTTTTTTTTGTTCCATTTCCATTGCACTTTTGTAAAACATTGTTTCATAAAGGAACATATTCAAAAGAATACTTGATAAATTATCATTATTTAATATATTTATACTTACGTTTTGTATTGACATCATTATTATATTTCTGGTTGAAACTTTCTTTGATCTGTATTCCAAAAACTTTATATACTAATAAATAATTTTTGCTTACTTGAAATGCTATCATTATGGTTTATTGGTGGGTGGTCATTGTCCTTCTTGGGATAGGATGAGTTCGCGTTGATTTTTATATAGTTGTAACCCGATAGCCCTGATGGACATGCGAGAAAAAATGATAAACATTATGTAAAGGTTGACTTCTTGGCAAACATTGGGATATTCAAAAAGCACACTTGTTGGTAAAGAGTACCTTTTAAACCAACATGCATCTTTGGAGAAATGTCATTACAAATACTTATAGGATTCAAGGTGACCTAGAATTGGGTTTTGAATTTTTTAATATATTTACTGACTTTTCCTAAAATTCTTGGATATTTTAACTAATTTTAATGGATCATTGAAATTCTTAATCTATAAAGAATATTCAAAAAGTGTAAGTTGTGCTAATGTTTTTCGAATTCCAAAAGTGAAAGAAATTTTGTTTGCTATTCTTATCATGTTACTTAGTTTTTCTTCCTCGATATAATACTCAGCCTCGATAATTTTGATCTCCATTGAAGCATTTATTTGCTTGTAAATATGATTAATTGTCATTTTTATCTTTTGAGTGTTAGAAAATATTTTACTCTTATAATTAGTAAAGATGTTCTTATAGATTTATGAGACAAAATATCTTGGTAATTTTCTTGCAAGAATAAATTTTGTAACCAGAGTTGTAAACTCAAAAGCATCCCCTTCTAAATGTATTATAAAAACTTAAATGGTTTTTGTTTCCTTTATTTAGGTTGTCTTTATATTAAATTAATATTTTCCTACTACTTCAATATTATTTGAGTTATATAATAATATTATGTCCGTGACTTATTCACCATTTGAAATAAATTATATGGGTATCTCAACTAGTTGTCATATTATTGTATCATATTATATTGTAAGCGGTGGCTCGGGTGGTATCAATCTATCACCAGCATTGTTTGTCCATCATCCAACATGATTGCACAAGGTATTTTTGTAAAATATCGAAAGTAATTGTTATGACAAACTGTTTCAATCAATATAATCTCTTTGTCATTGTTATATAGGAGGTTCATCAACAACAAGAAAGAGGCGAGGCCCATCTTGAGGAAAAGGATTAGATGTACTATTAGAAAATGGAAAGATAATTCTTATATCATTTACGGAAGAAGAAGGGAGACCGCTATGTGCTTATGCTTGCAAATTTGCTAGTGAGATTGGTGTTGAAGTGAGATTAAAGACCATTTATTTTTTGCTATGGAAATGACCAATTGTGACCATTTAATTTCATCCTAGAAATATTTAAATTATGTCTAATTTTTTTCATCATGAAAAATTATAAACCATGACCAGTTGTTCTTCATCGTCTGGCGTGAAATTACGACCACAGCATTTCATCGTAGAAACATGAAATTGTGACCACATAAATTCATTGTAGAAACACGAAATTGCGATCATGTTAATTCATCACAAAAACACAAAATTGCAACCATGAAAATTCATCGTAAAACCATGAAATTGCGACCATATAAATTCATCATAGAAACACAAAATCATGACCATATAAATTCATCGTAGAAACATGAAATTGAGACTATGTAAATTCATCCTTAGAAACATGGTGTTGCGATCATGTAAATTCATCATATAAACAAACAATTGGGACCATGTAAATTCATTGCAGAAAAATGAAATTGCAACCATGTAAATTTATCATAGAAACACCAATTTATAACCATGTTAATTCATCGTAGAAACACGAAATTGCGATTATGTAAATTCATCATAGAAACATTTCAAATGCGATCAAATGTTTTCATTGCGAAAAAATAAAATTTGCGACCAGTACTATATCGATGGTAGAAAGTGAAATTTGCCACAAAAGATGTTGAATGTAAAGAATTTACATTAATATTAATATCATCCATCACCTGAAACAAATTATGTCTGTAAAATTAAGGAATGATTGCGAAAAGCATTCACAGATGGACATACTATGACAATTGTCGACGACATTTTTTGATTACGGTGTGTCGCAGCGAAATTTTGTTTAAGGATGAATAATGATCGTAGAATATCAATTTCTAGTAGCATGTATGTGAGGTCCCGCGGGGTGCTCTACTGTGGTGGAGCCATACGTCACCCGGGTCATAGATGGTTCTCCTCCTCCTTCAGGATATCTCCTGCTCACGGGTTTCTTTCGCCTCATGAGATTCGAACCGTCACGAGCTTAAGGTCCTTGGGAAGCATCCTTGCTACAAGCTGGCTTCTGCTTCGAGTTGGTAGCTGAGATGCTTCCCTAGAACTCTTGGTGCGAGGAAGCAGCTGTGTGTATGAAATTGCCTGTCTGAGTGAGTGAGAAGAACCTCTGGGAACGAGAATGTGACTCCACCTGTAGTAGGCCTCGAGTGTTCTCACGATAAGAGCGACCACGAGTCAGAGAGAGTCTACGGTACATGACCTTTGTGGGGGTGTATAAGAGTACCAAGTGTCTGTGAAATATTTTGGAGACTAAAATATGAAATGAAAGTTTATGGAACGAATTTGTGGTATTAAACCAAGGGTGGAAATGGTCATTAGCAAAAAGAATATGAAAAATCAAAATTTAAGTGTGAGATGGGCCGTAGTAGAAATAGCATAAATTCTGATTGCAATAATTAAAAGAAGAGGGTTAATTGCAGATGAGCAAAATATGAGGCTAAATGTGGAGGCAAACAAAATGATTCATTTTGTCTCACACTTTACAGCTAGGAAGCTTCACGATTTGGTGAGAGGAGAGAGAACGAAGCGAGAGGAAGAAGGAAGAAGAAGGAAGGAGAGGATCAAAAAGAAATCAGGTATGCCTTTGTCTTAGAATCCAAGTGTATTAGATTTCTAGGGCTTGGGTATGGAGATTAGTTCTCCTTTGATCTAGGTTTTGTGCAAGAGCTGTAAACGCTTTGAATGGTTGGGGTTATGTAAAACCCCGATTGATGTAAAACTTGGAATCATCAAATTTCATGATGTTTTAAAAAGAATTAATTGGACCTTAGGTAGTGTTCTTGGATTTTCACCTAAGGTTTTGGGTTTTGAGGTTCCAGCACCAATTCACATGTTGTGGAGTTGTTTTAGATAAATTCCAAGTTGGTTTGAGGTATTATGAGAATTATAAGTTATATGGAGTGAATTGGCATCAAAAGTGGGAGAAATAACAAAAAATCTTGGGCATTTCGGTGTCTTCTTAGGTAGAAGTTGATTCCTCTGGGTAGAACTTTGATTAAGTCATTACAGCCAGATTACAGTAGAAAGTTAAATCTACCGGTAGAACATGTTACGGTTTTTCTGTTTCGACCGATTTTAGTATTTAGCCATAACTTCCTCATTTCTTATCCGATTTAGTGATTCATTGGCTACGTAAAATAAGACTTCAGGGAGAACAAAACTTAAAATAGGAATCATAATTCTGATCCTAAGTGGCTAAGAATTCACACAAAGTGGGGCGGTAATGCGAAAAATTCTGTCGACTTTGGACATCAAGTGGTCAGGGTTGTTTGGACGTGGCAGGTTCGGAGCTCAGGGTGGGTGATTCTAGTTGGAATAGGGCCATGGCACCTTAGCTTTAAAGAGTAAGATTGTGACTAAGTACAGGAAGTACGTTAAGTTATGCGATTAAATTGTAGTCGTGATCCGTTTGAGTGTAGGTTAAAGTAAAGGCGGGATAAGTGTGGAACGGTGCTCAAGTTAGTAACCAAAGAAGGTGAGTGTTCTAAACTCATTTTCAAATACTAATTAATATTGTATTATTATTATTACAAATTGCTTTACAGTATTTTATGGTTTTAATTAAACCATTTTAAGAAGCAACGATGAGATAAAAGCAAGTAAGTAAATGGTTTTGAAAAAGTTAAACCATTTTGAAGCAAAACAAACAACTAAGCAAATGGTTTTGAATAATTAAACCATTTACAAGCAAGCAACAAGCAAATGGTTTCAAAGTGTAAACCATTTCTCAAAGAAAGCCAATGGCAGCCAAAACGATGAAGGTTGTGGCAAGGCACTATCACTAGTTTAAGCAAATGGCCGGTCGAGGAGGTATCCGTCGTGCGGTGGTGTTAGAAGTTTCATACATGCGTAGTTTTGCACAGTCGGCAAACTTAGGACATACCTGCATGCATTTAAAGAGGCGAGTAGCGCATCTGAGGGGAGTATATAAGGTTATGAGCTCTAGCAAATATGGTGATGGTGACACGAGGTCAATTCCACCGTATTCAGGAAAATGAGAAAAGGTGCGCGGACAAGGTCCTTCCTGCAGAGCGCAGTTGAGCATAGGTTCGGAGTGTTCCTTTGGGGCATGATGTGAAATGGCCTCCATTGGTTGATGTTTTATAAGCATGATACGCTGTTTGAAAAATCAACCATTGGTTGATCGTAAGGCTTAGGAGTTTAAAAACAGCGGTTGAGCCAAGCTCCGTTTAGATTTCCAGCGATCGGTTGAGCAAGCTCAGTGGTTATTTTCAAAAGCATGTGGTTGAGCTCGAGCTCTATTTTTATGAAAAAGTTTGAGAAACTTTTAAAGCAAATGTTTGTGAAAGGTTTAAAGAACTTTTCAAGCACGATAAAGCAAGCAAGCAAGAAAAATTATGAGAAGTTTTATAAACTTCTAAGCAAGCAAGAAATAAGAGTTTTACAAGCTTCAAGAAAAGCGAAAATAAAGCGAGCAAGTATAGTAGCAGCGAAGAAAAGTCTTGAAAACTTTTAAACGGCAGCGAAAAGCACGGAAAATAATTGTAAAGAGAGTTTTACGTTTTGAGATGTTTTCAGGAGGAAAAAGCAAAACCTTTATAAAAGCATACACTCAGCGAACTCGTTTGAAAGCTCATTAGTTTCCATTTTAAAAACTATTTTCGAATGCAGTGCAGCGAATATTTGAGAACAATAGGATTAGTCGACATCGGTTTAAGTCTTTGTAATTAGAATTATATTTTGTAAGAACATACTTTGAAATGGTATAATGGGACATATGTATGTACATAGTTAGTTGTGAGAATGTGTTGGTATGCTGGTTGCCATGTTTGGATATTTTGGATATAGTGTAAATTGAATGTATACAGGATTTGGAATTTAGACTATGTGCAGCCCGAATCATCTTTCAGAAATTTTTCGGCTTCTTAAGATTTTGCAAATCTAAGTTATAAATAAAGAAAAATTTTATAGGAGGTTTAATCAGCAATGCGGCTTATTTCCACGAGGGGATTTCTAGTCGTTAGAATTGCTTGACTAGGGATTTACGATGGAGGTGGCCGGCTGCGCTACTTCCGGTGAGGGTGGGGGTGTGTCGGTGGTATCGGGCGGGTTGTATATAACCTAGGACTTGAGGAAATGCGATGCCACGCGAGGTGGTATATCGAGCATAAGTTATGTGACCATGCATGTTTAAACCAAGTACATACATATCAAGTGATTCAAAGTATTAAATTGTTGATATTTTTGAAATTACGACACTATGTCGGGAGAAGAGGGCGTAGAGTCGATCTGAAAGTAGTTCGGCTGAGTGTCGGCGATCTGTGAAGTACACGAAGGGATGAGCCGTAGTAGGTTCCACCTCTGCGTCTATGAATCAACCTCGAGACCCAGCGGTCGGGGGCTTGGATTCGTCTGCGCACAGGAAGGAGCTCAGTGCGGGAATGTTTACGACGACAGTAGCACAGTGCGGGATAGTAGCCATGGCGACCATTGTGATCATGACCTCCTGCCCCCAGAGAAGTATGGAAGAGCAAGGGAGGTCGATAGAGAGAAATCTGGCGGCGCGAAGCCGTATGAAAGCCGTGGTGATCAGGAAGCGACTGGTTGTGGTTAGGCAGGTAAACAAGTTTATGGAGTTAGCAGGAGCACGGATGAGCAAAGGGTCTTGTTTTCGGTTTTACGATGGAAGACGAGGGCTAAAGATTGGTGGGATGCGGTAGAAAGAAGGTATCCTGATGGAATAGCATGGGACAGTTTCCTTGAAATTCAGCGACCGATTCTTTCCTCGAGTCATAAGGATCTGAAGTGAGGAGTTCTTCAAGTTAGAACGAGAAGAACATGTCGTCTCAGAAGTATGAAGAAGTTCTCGAACTAGTTAGATTGGTTCCATACACATTCAAGGTATGAAGTCCCCAAATGCAAGAGGTTTTTATTAGGACTACAACACCGGATCAGGCATTTATCGGGTCCCGCACAGATCAGGGGACTTAGTCGAGGCCGCTTCCGAGCCGACACTGCTTTTCGGCGTATCGAGTAGGCAGAGCAAGAGTAAGCAGGAGCACCACGCCCCAACAGCTGACAGTACAGCGTAAAGAAAAGCAAGAGCAAGAGGTTATAGAGGCGAGGTGCAAGTCGAGAGCTATCTCTATTCAGTGGATCAAATGAGGCTCTGGGGCTTGCTAGCGCAAAGGACACCTTAGTATTCCTCCCGCTTGTCATATGTGTCGGTTTACACCACAGTGGAGTGTGAGATCTCAAAGACGAGGTAAAGCTCCCACCGTGGGCCAGTTAGCTCATTTTATTAGGGAGTGTCCTCGGGCCTGGATTGGTGCTGAGACATCGCGGGCCGCCCAACTACCCCAAGCACGCAGATTTATACCACAAAAGTCGACTGGGAGAGGCTTCCCAGCAGAGGGGCCAAATACGCCGCAGGGTGTGAGGTGGCCGTGGAAGAGGTAGTAAGGAAGCAGGCTCTGTGGATACGACAGAGCCCCGCACTTCGTGCCAGAGTATATGTCAGACTCCGCCAAGATGCGTGATGCACCCAGATGTGGTCACTGGTATTATTTCATCCTCGAGCATGATGCCTTAGTAGACCCAGGAGCTACGCATTCATTTGCATCCAAGCCATTCTTAGATCGCTTCCAGACAGAGACCCAACCATTAGAGGGTCGTATGAGAGTTTCCCTTCCAAATCTGAGAGATCCATTACTTGCATGTAGTCGTAAACAAGAGAGTTCAATGGGGACAGGAGTTCCCAAATGGACTAGAGCTTTAGATACGAGGACTCTCGATGTGGTTCTGTATGGATTGGTTGTCTCCGCCATGTGAGCCACATTAGATTGTTATAAAAGGCAAAGTTGAATGTGCCAGGAAAGTGGTAAAGTCTGTGGATTACGAGAGAGTTAGTCTCTGTGATCTCCGCCATGACACACGTAAAATGTCACAGAAGGCTTGTCAGTGGTTATCTAGCTTGCGTGGTGGAGACAGGAAGGAGGGACTATATTGGATGAGATCTCCGGGCCAGCTAGAGAGTTCCCAAATGTGTTCCCGATGATATTACAGTTTACTCTCCGTAAAGAGGTGGAGTTCACCATTGATTTGATTCCATGGATCGAGCCCATTTCCATTCCTCCCATAGATGGCTCCCGCAGAGTTAAGGAGCCAGCCGCTAGAGGAATTGTTGGAGTAAGGGATTTATTAGACCGGTGCATATCCCCATGGGGAGCTCCAGCTTCTTCTTCGTGAAAAAGAAAGATGGGAGTTTGCTACTATGTATAGGATTACAGTACCGAACGTAGTTACCATCCGCACCGCATCCACTCCCTAGAATCGATGAGTTATTTGATCAACCCAAGGATCTCGTATACCCAAGATAGACTTAAGGCCTGATATCACGCTGAGAGTTCGGGAGAGGGATGTACCTAAGACAAAGATTCGTGACACGCTACGACATTATGAGTTACCGTGATGCCATTTGTCTGACTTAATACCAGTTAGTTGTTACTGGATTTGATGAACTCGAAAGATTCCAACAGATTCGATAGGTTCATAGTTTTTATTGATGATATCTTAGTGTATTCAAGTAGTTCATAGGAACATTCTGAGCACCTGAGGATTGTATTATGCACTCTAAGGGAGAGACAAATATATGCCAAGTCGAGCAAGTGTCGGCCACTCGACAAGGTGGCATTCCTCGTCATGTAATTTCAGCAGAGGGTGAGTGTGGGATCCCTAAAATAGAAGCAAAGGGTAAATTGGAAATCACCAAAGAAATGTGTCGAGGTCTAAGCTTCCTTGCTTCGAAGGTGGTATTACAAAGAAGCTTGTCGAGGGTTCCAAGATGCTCCCACCGACCTGCCGACAAGGAAAGATGTTAAGTATGATCAGTAGAAGCCTCACAAAAGAGTTTCGAGGAGTTGAAAGATAGATTGACTTCACCCGCTTTAGCTTTGCCCAATGGAAAGATGGATTTGTGGTTTATAGATGCTTCCGTGCAAGGCCTTGGTTGTGTTTTATATGCCTCTAGACAAATTTAAAGAAGCACGAGGAGAATTAGATTCACACACGACTTAGAGCTTGCAGCAATGTTTGCACTAAAATGGAGACATTATTTATATGGTAATCTCAGAGGACTTACAGATCATAAAAGTCTTCAATATATTTTCACCCAAAAGAGCTAACCCGAGGCAAAGAAGATGGCTTGAGCTGATTATGACTAACACTCAGACTATCGAGTACCATCCAGAAAAGCTAATGTCAGCAGATGCCTCTGAAAGAAGCATGCAGAGTTCTTTTGTCTCACATGAGATCAAAGTTATCTTCCACTATTGGTGGATCTCGAGAGCTTTAGGGGTGATACTGAGGTTGGTGATTCATGAGTCTGATAGCCACATTTCATGTTGGGACATTCCCAAGGACTCGCATTCCCAAAGAGACATCACAGGATCCATGTGACGATTGTTTAAAGAAGAGATAGAAAAGGGAAAGAAAGCAGAGTTTCACCAGAGATAATGCATGCTGAAAGGTCGAGACCGTGTGTGCCAGTACGGGCGAATCGAAAAGAGACATTATGAAGAAGCACATTCATTCACAGATGCTATGCATCCAGTAGTACCAAGATGCGAACTTTGGTTAACACATCGCTGAGCGGGATGAAGAAAGAGATAGCGAAGCCTGCTTCCAGTGCCTAACTGGCACAGTGAAGGCAGAGCATCATTTGAGGCCCGCGGAAGATACATTCCCTATTCCAGCGTGGAAACGGGAAAAGATCACTATGGATTTTGTGACGTGTCTTCCACTTTAATTCGTATGACAAAGATGATGCTATAATTTATAGTTGATCGATTAACAAAGTCCGCCATTTCCTACCAAGCATCGTTGAAGACTTCTTTTAGAAAAGTCAAGTTGTATGTGGATGAGACAAGAAGACTTCATGGGGTTCCAAAGAACATAGTGTCGATCGAGACCCCAAAGTTCACATCTAGGTTTTAGCCTAGCTTACAACAAGTAGGTACTACACATTTAGCATAAAGATTTCATCCTCTACGTGATGGACAAATGTAGAGACTATTCAGACGTTGGGAGGATATGCTAAGAGTCAGGTGATGGAATCAAGGAAGTCGGGACTCACTTGGCACTAATGGAGTTTGCCTACAACAATAGCTACTGCCGCATAGACATGGCTCCATTTGAGGCAATCGTATGGCGTGAAATGTAGGACCTGCAAGTAATAGGGACGAGGCTACAGAGAGAAGACTAGTAGGCCTTGAACTAGTACAGATCACTTCAGAGAAAGTGAAAGTTGTTCGCGATAACTTAAAGATAGCAAGAGATATACGTAGTGCTTGCGCGGACAACCACAGAGAGAGAGACTTGGCGTTTGAAATAGGTGATAAAGTTCTTTGGAAGATTTCACCTGGAAAGGCATGCTTGAGATTCGGGGAAACGAGGCAAGCTTTGGGCCCCAGGTATATAGACCCTACGAGATTGTGAGCGGTTTAGCTACAAATTGAAGTTACCCCAGAGTTATCAAGGATTCATGATACATTCCATGTATCGATGTTGAGAAGATATCTCTGATCCTTCACATGTATTGAGAGAGCAACCAAATAAGTGTAGCTTAAAGGAGAATTCGACTTTACGAGATACTGCGGCATTGTAGATCTGAAGGAACAGGTGTTGAGAAGTAAAGTGATTCCATTAGTTAAAGTCTTAGTGGAAGAATCATGAGAGGGAGGCATTTGCCTTGGGAGCCGGGAGGCCCGCATGCGCCTATCGCATTCCCTACTTATCTCCTGATGAGGCATGTTTCCTTTCCTTTCTTTCGAGTTTAGTTTTTCTTACTCGATGGCCTAAATGTTCCTAAGGAGAGGATTTTGTAACACCCCCGTCTCCGAGAGAGTCTACAGTACATGACACTGTAGGGGTGTATAAGAGTACCAAGTGTCACACTGAAATATTTTGGAGACTAAAATATGAAATGAAAGTTTATGGAACCCGTAATTTGTGTTATTAAACCAAGGGTGAAATGGTCATTAGCAAAAGAATATGAAAATCAAAATTCTGCCGAGATGGGCCATAGTAGAAATAGCATAAGTTACAATTGCAATAATTAAAAGAAGAGGGTTAATTGCAATTAAGGCAAAAAATATGAGGCTAAATGTGGGAGACAAACAAATGATTCATTTCATCTCACACCTCGCTAGGGTCAATGGATTGGGCGAGAGGAGAAGAGAGCCAAGAGCAAGAGGGGAAGAGAAGGAAGAAGAAGGAAGAGGAGAGGATCAAAAATCAGGTATGCCTTTTGTCTTAGGAATCATGTATTAGGGATTTAGGGCTTGGGTATGAGATTAGCCCTCCTTTGATCTAGGTTTTGTGCAAAGAGCACATGAAGCCTTTTGAATGGTTGGGGGTTATGTGAGTAAAACCCCACTGATGTAAAAGAAACTTGGAATCATCAAATTCTTCATGATGTTTAAAAAGAATTGGTGGACCTTAGGTAGTGTTCTTGGATTTCACCTAAGGTTTTGGGTTTTGAGGTTCCAAACACCAATTCACACACTGTGGGAGTTGTTTTTAGATAAATTCCAAGTCATTTTCAGGTATTATGAATTATAGAAGTTATATGGAGTGAATTGGCATCAAAAGTGGAGAAATAACAAATCTGGGCATTTCGTGTCTTCTACTGGTAGTTGAAGTTCTACCGGTAGAACTTGATTCGGTCATTTAAATAGTTCTAACGCAGAGTAGTTAAGTCCTACCGGTAGAACATGTTCTGGTTTTCCTGTTTCGACCAGTTTTCGTATTTTAGCCATAACTTCCTCATTTCTTATCCGATTTGAGTGATTCAAGTGGCTACGTAAAATAGACTTCAAGGAGAACAAAACTTAAGAAATAGGAATCGCTACCCTGATCCTAAGTATTCAAAAATACACACAAAGTGGGGCCATGCAAGAAAAATTCCTGCATCAGCTTGGGACATAGAGGTCCGGGTTGTTTCCGGACGAATCTTGAGTTTCGAGTTCGAATTGGGTGATTCCAGTTGAATAGAACCCTTAGCACCTTAGCTTTAAAAGAGTAAGAAGATTGTGACTAAGTTCAGAAGTACGCTAAGGCGCGACAAATTGTCGTCGTATTCGCTTCGGAAAGTGTAGGTTAAAGTAAAGGCGGATATGTGGAACTGTGCTCAAGTTAAGCAAGCAAAGAGGTGAGTGTTCTAAACTCATTTTTCCAAATACTAGTGTATTATTATTATTATTATTACAAATTGCTTTACACTGGTATTTTATGGTTTTGAATGCAAACCATTTTCAAGAAGCAAGCAATGAGATAAAAAGCAAGTAAATGGTTTTTGAAAAGTTAAACCATTTTTGAAGCAAGCAAGCAACTAAGCAAATGGTTTTGAATAATTAAACCATTTTTCAAGCAAGCAAGTAAGTAAATGGTTTCAAAGTGTAAACCATTTTACAAAGAGCAAGCAAGCAAGCAATGAAAGGTTAGGAAAGGCCTTCCCTAGTTTTAAGCAAGCAAACCTGGGGCTAGAGGTATCCCGCACGTGCACGGCAAGGGTGTTAGGATTTCATACATGTATTGTAGTTTTGCCTGGTCGGCAAACTTAGACATACACCATGCATTTAAAGGAGGCCGGCACGCATGTATATAAGGTTATGAGCTCTAACTAAGTATGGTGGGATGGCTAATACGAGGTCAATCCCACCATATTCACCTAAAATGAAAAAGGTGATGCCACAAAGGTCCTTCCAACTAAGACGGTTGAGCATAGGTTCGTGTTCACTAGGCATGATAAGCAAAATAGGCCTACTGTTGATGTTTTATACATGATACTGCTTTGGAAAATCAACCATCGTTCCCTACCGCCAAGGCTTCCTGAGAGTTTTAAAGCAACCACTGAGCCAAGCCCCGCTTAGATTTCAAAACGACGCTTGAGCCAAGCTCCCGCGGGTTTCCGGCTTTCAAAGCATGGTTGAGCCTGCTCTATTTTTTATGAAAAAGTTTGAGAAACTTTTTAAAGCAAATGTTCAGGAAAGGTTTTAAGAACTTTTCAAGCATGATAAAGCAAGTAAGAAGAAAATTTATGAGAAGTTTTATAAACTTCTAAGCAAGCATGAAATAAGAGTTTTACAAGCTTAAAGAAAAGCAAAATAAAGCAAGTACAAAAGTAAGCAAGCAAAGAAAAGTCTTGAAAACTTTGGTGGCAAAGCAAAGAAAAGCTTCGGAAAAAATAATTGTAAAAGAGAGTTTTACATTTTGAGATGTTTCCGAAAAGAAAAACCTTTATAAAAGATACACTCACCGAGCTCGCTTTAGCTCATTAGTTTCATTTTAAAACTATTTCCTGTGCATGTGCACGCAAAGACGCCGAGCACAATAGATCGGGTCCCGAACATCGCTTAAGTGTCAGAATTAAGAATTATATTTTGTAAGAACATACTTTGGAATGGTATAACGGGACATATGTATGTTGCCAGTTAGTTGTGAGAATGTGCTGGTATGCCGCTGCCATGTTTGGATATTTTGATAGTAGTGTAAATTGAATGTATACTGTGGATTTGAATTCTAGACTATACCATGTCACAAATTTTTCCGCTAAGATTTTACCAAACTTAAGTTATAAATAAAAGAAAAATTTTATAGAGGTTTAATCAAGCAATACGGCTTCGCTTCACAGGATTTCTATCGTTAGAGGTAACTATTAGGATTTCTCGTGGAAATTGCCTACACGCCCAAGCCACTTAGGCAAAGTGGCTGTACGAATGTGTGGGTAGGGTCGTCCAATCGGTGAGGAAGGGAGAGAGAGGAGAGAGAAGGGATGATGGAAAAAAGAGAAGAGAGGAGAGAGAGAGTAGGTCCACGGTGCCATGTGGCGCCACCACGTCAACATTTAACGGTCATTTTAACACCGTTTGACTACTTTAACAGTCTTAGTCATGAAAAAGGCTAATTTGAGTTACGAGAGCAAACTATAGAAGCTTATTTGGATGAAAAAAAAAGTTTGAGATGTAAGTATGATATTTGGAAAAACTCAGAGGGGTTTTTGCACCTTTACCCAGAGATAATATTATTTATACTTAGTTCTTAATATTTTTTAATATACAAAAGAAAGAGAGGAGAAAACTCATTAATAAAAAAATGAGTTATTATAGGACCTATAGGGCTACCTCCTACGCGTAACATACAACACCATATAAATTTGATTCAAGGTCCTTCTCTTCCTAATTTGCCTCATTATAGGATGAGTCCCAAGGAGAATTAAATCTTAAGGGAGAAGAGAGAAGAGTGTTAAGCAAGGGACATATTTAGGCTAACATGAGCTCATGTACAGTTCCAACTTTGTTGATGCTAAGTTAATATGTTGAGAGTAGAGTGATCAACAAAATTACCATTGGATATAGATTTCCTAGTCCAATGTTGGATGATATGCAAGGAACAAAATATCGTAATAATTACTTTATTATACTCCGCACTTGATTTACTTTAAATATCTAAATATCGGAAAATACTTCCGTGGACATTTTGACAAAATATTTTAATGGAAAATTGACAAAAATACTTTGAAATTCATAGAAATAATTTGTTGAATTATAAAAATGCATAAATAAGAAAATATAAACTAAGGATGATATTCATTATAATTTATCGAAATTACATCACAATAGTCATTTAAAACCACAAAATGAAGACCGATGTGGCTCCATTACATTTGACGAAGGGATTCCATCTTTGACGGAGACAAAGATTCATACCAAGACATGGTGCTGTAAATAATATTGATTATAATTTCAACATGCCATGATAACTGGTTGACTCCTACCCACAACCTCTCCGTGGATAGGAAATTCGGGGTTCACCCACATGCTCGTTTGAAATCCTTCTTACATTTGATATGGAATTTGGAATGGCATATGTGGATCATGAGGATTGTTAATCATTCCATATTCTTCACTAATAGAACCTGAAGGATGTGAAGAAGGCTGACCATAACTCATTGTATAAGAAGGAAATATGTTGCCCTCATTTGATGAATCGCTGAATTGAGTTCCAATACTCATTGACTCAAAACTAGCCGACAACGAATCCTCATTGTATGGTGTCATCTTTCGCTGTCTTCTTACGGCTTCCCAATGGCTCCAATACCGGACCGCTCTAGACCCGTGGTCTTCATCTTGTGTAGCATGTGAAATCATCTTCAATTCTGAATGGGCCTAATGGATATTGATTTCATTCAGGATCCGCACATCCCCACCATCATTTCCGCACGCTACCATCATTAGTCCCTCTCCTCTTCAACCATCATATCCCGTAGTAGAAGTACCAAAGAAAACTTGGTCTACTAATATGTTCAACACGGAATCAAAAGAGGGTCGAGAAGTAATAGCTGCTGAAATGAGTCCCCGTGTCTCGACTAAAATCGGCCACTAAGAACTTTCTGATAAACCCGCCAACATCAGCCAATTGCCGAATATGTGTAGCAATTGTGGATCAGATTTCCATCTCACTATCTAAAATGGAGAGGTCTAACCCATCGAAATAGTTGATTCTCAGCCTTCCTCACCAAAATCATAAATTTCAAGTAAATCGAGAAAATTATTTCTGCTTAACTTTATCTGCCTCACCTCCATATCACTGGGATCTTTAGTTTCATGTTATAATAACAAAACCAATTGTTGGAGCCGATAAGCAAGTCGATTTTCGTTTGAAGAATTAAAGCAAATGTGCTCCAATTTCTTTCTGGCTGCTTCGAAGATGATGCTGTCTTATAAAGAACCTTTAAGGCCAAAGTCCTTAATGTCAGAGCTTGATTTCCATACAAAACTACCATTCACCGCAATAAAAATTACTTATATTCAATATATACAATAAAATAGTTATAAATTTTACTTATAATGAGAATTTAACACTACCAGAACCATTTTTTATCTTGATTATTGTCGCCCGATCACCAAATCCTTTGCATCACTTTAATAAGATAAGCCGTGAATTCACAATGTCAAACACCCAATATAAAATCAATTGAATAAATTGAATCAATTAATTAGAATTAGAAACTCAATACTTTACCTCATTTCCAAATTACATAGCCTTCAAGATTAGATCTAATTTAGAAAACTTCATGAATGTTTTGAAGTAGCTCGTGGTTACAAACTAACCTGTGTCTATATTGAAATTTTGAATTTAGATAGTAAGGCCGCAATAGTTATTGAGAATTAGTATGCGATAATACAATATAAACATAATATTATTAAATGCGACATCTGAAAGAGGATAGTAATTAGCCACCGTCACTAAGGCTCATCCTAACGATCCGCGATGATATGTTTCACCCATTTTTAGCTTTGAGTCAATCTAAATTTGGTTTCATCAATCGAATCAACTCGTAGAGCAAATGGCATGGTTGGACGATTTCGACCAACAATGCGGCATCAGAGAGTAGTGCCTATAGATGGACACTAGCTTCTACCTTCACCCAATATACATGATCAAACATGAGTCTTCAACTTCATGTCCAACTTCGTCCATTTGCTTCGCGGGAGATGCCCATTCATTACTAATAAATATTTTCTTCAAATCAACCCTCTTTTTCTTAAACTGGCCAAGGGCAATATAGTTTGTTGGGGTAAATCTTGTTGCTCCAGATCGACGAGCATTCCACCCACAAACCGCCGATTTTTGGCAAGCAAACCAACCATGATCAAATGAAGTCGTTATCTTTCAATTATCTTCCCGACATCAATCGAGCAACACTATCCCTTTTACCAATGTCTTCAAACATTAAATCAATGTAGTGTGCTGCACATGGAGTCTAATAGAGATTGTATTTCTTCATCAACAACTTTCCCGCTTTCACAAATGTTGATCCCTTATCTGTTACAATTTGCACGACATTTGGTTCTCCAACTTCCTTGATAACGTCCTTCAACAAACCATATATGTATTTGTTGTCTTTAATTTTATCTGACGCATCAACCGATTTAAGGAAAATTTCAGGCTTCCTTTGAATAAAACCATGAAATTAATAATACTAATTTAGTTGGCTCTGGCCCATCCATCGCATTATAATCGACATCCATATGTCTCTGTTTCTCCTTTGTATGTTGACATAATCTTCCATTTCTTTATACTCCATTTCAAGTACTTGTTTTTGATTTCGTATGGAGATGGTGGTTCGATGCCCATCCCTATATAATAATTAAAGGAAAGTTGGTTATGGTTAGAAATTTGTAATAATTATAATAATGTCACTATTAAACATATTATACAATTGGGACAAACCTACTATAGCACCAAAATCATGTTCTTAAATGGTGCGAGTCCGCTTTTAAGGTGAAACACTTTCATATATGAAAACTTGCAATTGAATCTGGTCTCCATTGTTTCCTTGATTGAACCACCTTGAACATATTTTAGGCTTTTTTGTTTTGTTCGAAGACTTGTATAATGATGGTGCACTGGCGTGATGGATCCGTATGCCGAACACTTTGTGACCTTTGTATACGTCTTGATGGATCACCTGGTTGTGAAGACTCGCCTATTGCAATTATGCAAAATAATAATCAATTCAATTTACATTATTTTATACATGATTATGTAGAAAAATGAATTGCATAAAGATTTACCTATTTTCTTTGCCTCTCATAAATCCCGCAACTCCGTTTCCTGCCCATTCACTAGCTTTTGATGCACGTACTGCTTCTCGATATTCATCTCGCTCATCGGGGTGCATGTTAGCCGGATACATATACACATCCTCATCACCCTCCTCCTCCTCCTCATCATCATCATCATCAATGAGAGTGTGATGTTTTCCTCCCATCAGGCTCGTAATCTCAATTTCCCTCGCACTTCCTTCCATATGAGCCGCTTTTCGCTTTGATTTACTCTTTGTCTCTAGTTGTTTACTTCGCTTAACTTCCTACTGCACATTCGACACTTCTTAGTATTTGAATGGGGATCCCGTATGTGACAGATGAAACTTTTAAGCGTAATTCCAATTCACTTTTTATGCTTAAACCACAATAATCGTAAATTGTTCCATTTTATGTCCGTCCAAAGGTGCAATACCTCCATGCAAAGATCTCTAGCCCCACTTCCACTAGCCATCCTATAAACACATGTGATTTTAAACTAAGATACATTAAAATAAAATATGCATGTAAGTAATATGTTTCAAACTTAATATAATATAGTTAATTAATAACTAAAAATTAATTGCCTAATATGTGTTAATTAAAATAACTATTAACTAAATAACTAATATAATTAATTAACTAAAATTGTATTATCAAATTAAACTATAATAAACTATAGTATAAAATATTTATTATAAACTACTTCAACACCAAAATAAATAGATACATTAAAAATAAAATATGCATGTGTAATTCAATATGTTTCAAATTTCTAATATAATATAATTAATTAATAAACTAAAAATTAATTAACTAATATGTTTTAATTAAAATAACTATTAACTAAATAACTAATATAATTAATTAACTAAAATTATATTATCAAATTAAACTATAATAAAACTATAGTATAAAAAATATTTATTATAGACTACTTCAACACCAAAATAAATTAAGATACATTAAAATAAAATATGCATGTGTAACTAATATGTTTCAAATTTCTAATATAATATATACCAAAATAAATTAAGATACATTAAAATAAAATATGCATGTAACTAATATGTTTCAAATTTCTAATATAATATAGTTAATTAATAACTAAAAATTAATTAACTAATATGTTTTAATTAAATAACTATTAACTAAATAACTAATATAATTAATTAACTAAAAATTATATTATCAAATTAAACTATAATAAAACTATAGTATAAAAATATTTATTATAGACTACTTCAACACCAAACAACTAAGAAACATTAAAATAAATAGTTACGTAACTAATATAATATAATTAATTAACTAAAAATTATATTTAGCTAGTAATATAATTAATTAACTAAATATTATATTAGTTACTAATATGTTGATGAACTAAAATAATATTATTTAGATATAAGTAAAATGATCTAAATTTCAACATTACATAATTATAATTATTTAATAATAGTGGGATGTATAATGTCTAAGTTTCAAACATTATATATAATCTAATTTATTACTATCAAATTAAACCATAATAAAACTATAGTATACAAATATTTATTATGTAGACTACTTCAACACCAAAACAACCAAGAAACATTAAAAATAAAATATATATGTAACTAATATATTATAATTAATTAACTAAAAATTATATTAGTTAGTTATAATTAATTAACTGAATATTATATTAGTTACTAATATGTTGATGAACTAAAATAATATTATTTAGATATGTAAGCAAAAATGACCTTAAATTCTAACATTACATAATTATAATTATTTAATAGTAGGATGTGTAATGTCTAAGCCAAACATTATATCTAATCTAATTATTACTATCAAATTAAACTAAAATAAAACTATAGTATAAAACTATTTATTATAAAACTATTTCAACACCAAATAAAACTAAATAAAATATGCATAAAACAAAATTAATGAACAGCAAACATACCTTAATTCACAAAGATCTTCCCAAAAATTAGATAAAGAACAAAGAAAAAATATTTGAGAGTGAAATGGAGGTTAGATGTGAATGGATGAGTTTGTGCCGATATTGTATGATTTAGGGGTATTTATAGAATTTTGAGTCAAAATAGCCAAGTGGATTGTCAAAACCGTTGTGATTTATTTCTAACCGCTGGATTTGGATTTTGGTTCAAATCAATCGTTGGATCATCATATCCGTTATAAATCATTCTGGACCGCGATCGCTTTAGATTTAAAATCAATAGTTGATAAAAAATATAGCCGCGGATTCTTTTTAAAATCTCGGACGAAATTCGTGATCGTTGGATCAAAAATATAAACAACTGGATGGCCGTGGATTTTCGGATTTTTCCGGAAACACCAAAAATCGCCGATAAATTCATTTTATCGCCGAAAAAACGCCGCTTTTTCCCTCCGTCAACGCGCCCCAAGCAGAAGGGCAGCCGCCACGCCCGACATATCCACCGAAAAATTTAATTTTCCACTTTTCACCGAAAAATCGCCGATTTTCCGACGAACACTCCATTTTTCTCGGCAAATAAATTTCCTTGCGCTTTCTTTTCCGTGCTCACCGAAATCGATTTTTACGAAATATCTGCGAAAAATCCTAAATTTTTTTCCCTGATGATATGCTTGATCAGTTGAGTGGAACAATTGTATTTAGGAAGATTGACATGAGGAGTGGCTATCATCATATCAGAATTCGTCTAGATGATGAGTGGAAGACAACATTCAAGAAAATGAATGACCATAGCAAGCTTCAACAAAGAAAGTATGGACTGCACTAGATTGTTAAGAAGATCAACAATAATGCTTATGTTGTTGACTTGCCAATTTGGATGAGGATTTCAAAGACCTTCAATGTTATTGATCTTACTGATGAGTCTTAAACTCATCTATTTTTAATCCATTTTTTTTCCTTATTTTCAGTATTTTCAGAGCTGTTTTAATGCCAAATTATGGAATATTTACAAACTTTGTGTTTTGCAGGTATTAATTCAAAAAGGAGAGATTTCTAGCAAGAAAGAAGAGCAAAACAGCAATTGCATGTCGCGACTGAAATTTGTGTGTCATGACAAACTTCCAAACAATTACCAAAGAAACCTTGTCGCAACAACATTTCCTGTGTCACAACACCATAATCTGATTGTTGACAATTGAGCTAGGTCACATGCAGAATGGGAAAACATATAAGTAGTCGTACCGTGAACAAAATAGTTTGTGTTGCGACATAATGCTAAACTGAAGGCAGAATATCTATCACGACAGAACCCTATTTGTCACGACACTGACTTCTGCAACATGGAAAAGTTTGTTGAGACAGGAAAGATGCTGGAGAAGAAGTTTAGGTCGCGACAAAGGGTGCTTAATGGATGAACTGACCTGGTTGCAACAAGGAGAGTCAATGTTGCGACATACTTCAAGCTTAAAAGGTGTTTTGATGTCGCGACAGAGATCTTCAGGTCGAGACACAGAAATGTCCTGTCGCGACAAGAAATATGGGTAGTGACACGAAAACAGGCTGAAGGCAGAAAAGTTATGTCGAGACCCAAAACTAGGTTATACAGAAAATATGCCGCATGTAAAAGTACCGACATAACATATTAGGGTCGCGACATGCAAAACATCCCCAACACAAAAGTCTAGGTCACAACATAAAAAATGAAGTTGCAACAAGGAAATAAGCTAAGTGGCGACAGACTTTTTGGGTCGCGACCGAGATGACAATAATACAAGACAGTGTTGCAACAAGAACCACAAATGCCGTCACATACAGTGCTCTCGTCGCGACACCAATTTGTTAAGCAGCTCAAGATCACCGGCCACCACAAGAAAACACTGTCGCGACTAAAATCTAAGGAAGAACACAGGAAACAGGTCGCAACATACGCATCGCTTATTACAATGTAAACCTGCACAAAATCTGCAAATTCCACTGAATGTAACTTTTAGTCGCGATTGAGAAGACAATTAGCTCGCTAAAATTTATGATTCATAAAGCATTGAAGTTAGTGGCCCAAACTTTAGGGCTCTATGTTAAATAGAAACGATCGCTAAAAGAGAGGCGTTAGTTAGCAACCCACGAACCAGAGTACCTGGGACTGGGACTTTTTGTATTATATTTTCTTTTCTTCGTAAATTAATGTTAGAAGTGGAGATTTTGATTTATATCGGATCTCAAACAAATAAATTGTCTTAAGTTTTTGAAGTTGGAAATTTAATAATCAAATTCATTTGCTTATTATCGCTTGAATTCAATGAACCCGCACAAACGCTAGAACTCATTTCTTTAGTTGATTGCAGTGAATTTTCGATCAAGATTTCAATGTATGTCATCCACTTTGAGAACACAACTTCCACCGAAAGATCCATGTTAGTTATGGTCTTTTCTCAGAAAATGAGAAGAAAATTTTGAGTTGAATTTTGTTTATTTTGATGGTGTTGATCTTGATATTAATTGCTCCCAATTTTAGTAGCTTATACCCATGAAAGGACTATTGTTGGCTCTGATTTCTAGGATGCCTTCTGAGTAACACAGAGATGGAGATTCCTGAGAGCTTAGATCAGTTACTTGGGGGTATGTTAAACTAATATTGAAGAACTAATGACCTTCAAATGTTAATAGATAAACTCAATTTGCTCATGGTTTGAGAATGGGTCAGAAAGGATATATCAATTTGACCACCAGAGACTGGTCCGGAAGAATGATCTTGATCACTGTTAGCATGAGATCTAATCAAGGAAAGAGAAAAATTTTCTCAGATCTTAAGGATGAGATATCATTCTGCCAGAAATCTTACAACTGCCCTTGCCTCGGGAAGCAAGAAACTGGGCAGTTTATAAGAAATGCGTATGAAGTATCGGAAAAGAAAATACCCAGATCTTACGTAGAAATTCTAATTACAAGTAATTGATTAGAATGATGTTTAGAAATGAACATGAGACTCTACTGAAAGTATGGTTAAAGGAAGAATCCAAACTATACTTACCTTGTCTCTGGATAAATCTCGCATTCCAACCTGTGGGAAAATAGAATGAGATTGGGGATTAGGAATTGATACCTCACAACAAAGGGAAAATCCCAAAGGTCTACTCCCATCAATAACTGCTAAGTCTAGTTTACATTTGGGGATTTAATTTTTCCCTTTATATTAAATGAGGATTCTAGTTAATAAAATTTTATTGTAGGTTACTAAATTTTCATCTAAACTAGATCGCTCAACAGCGTAGAACTTTGAGTAGTCAGTAGTGAAAGTTTAAATTCTTTTCAATCTCTCGTGGGAACAATATTTGGACCATAGGTCCACTTTATTACCAGACGACTGCGGCACTTGCAGCTTAAGACCAAAGTAAATTTTTAATTGGAATTAGTACAAAAATTATTCTTCTTATGAGCATACAATGCTATTCGCCTTAACAAGTTTTTGGTGCCTTTACCTGGGATTCTAGTTAGTCTTTGGTAATAGTAGCAGAAATTTGTATATGTATATTTGGTCTTAACAAGTTTTTGGTGCCTTTACCTGGGATTCTAGTTAGTCTTTGCTAATAGTGGCAGAAATTTGTATATATCATTTGGTCTGATCACTTACCTTGTTCCAGCCACATATGAGTTGTGGATATCCAGAAATTAACTCGAGGACAAATTCTTCATAACCGGAGGTGACTGATGTAAGGCGTTAGATCAAGATCAACCAAAATCCTTATTTTGGTTGTTTTGGGATATTATTTTATTTCTCATTATTGTTTTGGGATATTATCTTTATTTCCTATTATGCCCACATTATGTCTAGGATATAAATAGATGTTTTAGGGTTTGTTTTTGGGACTTTTATCACTTTTATCAATTTATTAATCAAAATTAAAACTTTTGCTTTACTTTATTCTCTGGGTTGAAAATTGGTCTCTAGATTTAGACGTGTTTGTTTGCTTTGTTTGACAATCATGTGTTTGACCAATCGCACCACACACACTACGCCTAATTGAAGGAGCCAACCACACCTCCTGGGCTTTGATGATTACCCTCGAAACGTCCTATACTAAGAGCAACTAACTGCTTCCCTTAGCCCTAAAGCTTCTGCCTCAATGGGAGAACGTGTACCATTAATGGGTTTACTTCTACAACTTATGACCGATTCATTTTCATCCCTAAGGATCATCCCTACCCATGGATTTCATTGGTTTTATCTATGGTTGCATCAACGTTGACCTTGAGCATCATCCGACGTGGTTTTCACCTATGGGTAGAAAAAGACCTAGATTTTGTTGCTATCATTGATGCTCTGGGTTGCTCCCTAGCTTTTTGCCACTCTGTTAAGAAAGATAAACTTGCTTGTAACCGATGTTCCGTGTTCCATTCTAAGTTATTTCAAAGTTCGAGTGTCGCTGGTCTAAACACTCCCATAGAATCATGCCAAGCTGTTAGTCAGTATTTTTCCCTGTAATCCTGGTCCATGACTGTCTGCCAACCAGAAGATCGTGAATGTTCGTGATCCATATCATTAACTGCACTGTATAGAGCTCGTCCAGCCATGTCATCCACCATCCACAGATATTAAAGATAAAAACGCCTCAAATCATACAGCACATCAACATCAATGTAAACCAACTATATTCAATAGTTTCAAGAGTCAAAATTTTACTCTTATACAACACATATTAAAATTTCGAAAATTCTAATACATGAATACATAATGATAACAAAGCCACAACCCGACTTTCTTCTCAAACTCGGCCTCTATGATAAGCCGTCTCCTCGTGCGCTCCTTGTACCTGAAAATATGTTCCCTCGACAGGGTGAGCTAATGCTCAGTAGTGGAATCACCCTAAATTGGCTACTCCACCTATGCATATGTAATGCTCCAAAGTAAACACACACATTCAAGCAAATGCATGATCCCACTTAAAATGTCTAATTGATCAACTCATACCCCGAGTCCTCACTCCACTTCTTCATACACCCTGCCTAAGCTTACGAGTGAGAAAGATTATTTCTCTCAACAAAGATATTTTTTATTTGTGGACTACCCTCCGATATAGATAGTAGACTGTTTCCGATGTTATATTTAGTGGACTACCTCTGATGTATATCAATTCAATGACCACGATTGATATTTTATATGGACTACCTCCGATGTATCAATCGGGGCCGACCACGATTGATATTTTATATGGATTACTCCTCCGATAATTGGCTATTATTTAGTCAACCCTCCGAAACCATTCTCTCAAGAATCACCTCATGCACTCACTCCTATTTTTTTCTAAGGTGCCCCAGTGCATATGGAATGCATGATGCCAATTCCATTATAATTCTATAACACATGCAAATATATATATATAATCATGCATATATTCACATAATTTAAATCACACAACATGTTATGTAATTTCACATTCCATTACACCAAAATTAGCCTTACTCAAGCACCATCAAACACAAGCACTGGTTTTGAATTACTCAACCAAGCACATTTTCACAAAATATTTGTGAATACTATTCCTATGAATAGTGAAACCCTGCCATCGTTCCCAAAGAACACCAATCATCTCGCTCACTTTGTAGAAACTGCACTTCATGCCCATTTCCTACTTCATGCAAAACCAATGCATGATTTATTCCATAAATTATCATAACACCAAATCAAGTCCCAACAGCCACGACTAACCAAAATGTCCTAAAATTTCCAATACCCTGGCCCTAAGTTTGGATCGACTAAACGGCCGTTTAAGGCCTCAAACCAACCGAAACATCAACAAAGCTCTTAAATCAAGAGTAAAACAAGTAGGATGAAACCCCTACCTCACGGAGTTTGTCGAAAACTCCAAAACCTGGGTGGCTCACACGTAGGTCTCGACAGAGAGCACCTTCCTTCGGTCTCGAAGAATTACCTACTTGATGAATGGAATCTAGAGAGAAGGAGGTTCTTCTCTCTCTAAATCTCAAAACTAACACCCCCCTGTTAATTCTCCTCAGCCACTGCACGGTTGGTCTTCTAATTGGGGAAGACAACTATTGCTTTTTTCGTCTTATTATCATTTAGAAATTCCAATTAACATCTATGTCCCCAAGCTTTGGATTTTCGACATTTGGCACTATCTCGACCGTCCATTTCCATCATATCTCTACTCATGCCACTTATGGCACATGAGTACATGTTATATGTGATTTTTTTCACATCAATTATCGTTTTATGGCACCCGAAACCCGATGCCTCGAAAAACGTGTAAATTCCGATCGTCTCTAATTCGACTAAATTCACTGCTAGCTAGATTTCTCGCGAGACGACCTAACGATGAAACTGCTTTCACATCCGAGATCTAGAGAATAAATTTTTATTTTTGATCGAATTACGATTTTACCATTTTCCAAAAATTGGAATTTTCTCTTGTACATTCTCCCCTCCTTAAAAGGAATTTCGTCTCAAATTCCGATAATCACACCCACTACATGCATATGTAATGCACTATACCATGCATGTAAACTCGCCATTCAATATTAAACGACAAAATCATGTACCTTATCCCTAAACAAGAAGGGATATGTGACCCGCATCGTGTCCTCGCGTCTCATCGCGACTCCTCCACCCATAGTGCCGCTTTATGCACCACTAAATTTCACCGGCCTTGCCACGCAAAACCCGGATCACGGCTTATCCAAAATACACACACTTAGTCCTCCCGAAGGTCCCATCGAGACGACCAATATGTCCCTAATCCCCTACATCAGCCGGATCCATGTGAGGCTTCCGGAGTATTGGAGACGTGAAACACCTGCGGGACACCGACATGCCGAGCAGAAGCAAACCTACGCCATAAAGGCTCATCCTCCCGAGTATCTCGAAGGCCCAATGAATCTCGGCTGCATAGCTTCCCATGCTTACCGAACCTCGATCACTCCTTCTTAAGCATCACCTTCAAGAAAATGGATCACCAACCTGAACTCCTAAGGGCCGACGTCGTACATCCGCATAGCTCTTCCTGGGCTTACTCGAGGCCGTGTGAGAAGACGCTGGCTACATCAAGCTCACCTTCGTGAGTGTTCTATTAAGATCGGGGACCTGCGGATTTGTGCCTCTTCCATCTCGGTCCGGCCACATAATCTGCATCTACATGGCCTCCCATACAATGCCTCATATGGTGCCATCTGTATACCCGCCTGATAACTATTGTTGTAGGCGAATTCCACTAAGGGCAATTGCTCCTCTACCCTTATAACCCAGGACGCATGCTCGCAAAGTGTCCCCAACTACCAGATATAACTGCGACAACGGTAATCCTACACAACCCTTACTTAGTGTGTAAACGCCGACCTCCTAAGGTCACAAATCAACACAATCCAATGGACCGTCACCTAGTCCATGTCATGAATGACATCCACATACCAAGCCTCTCACAAATTAACAACACCTAATGCAATTTCCAAAGGTATCCAAATCTAGTCATCCCTAATTTATCACTCAACTCTAAGTTCACGGATAACTTAATCAGGTTATCCCCGATTAACATAACTCTTCTGGCCACATTTCGAGCCCTTACATTCACAGAATTTTATATCTCCCTGCCCTTACACTTAATCAGATTCTCACCTGTGGGATTAACGCCCCCTTTGCTTCTGTCTAACATTACTCTAATTACTCTTCATTTATCAATAAACTATGAGTCTTCATTGACGTAGTCCTAAAGACAACCAACTCCACACTCACCAAGAGTGGCGAATGACCGCATTCGCAACCCACACCCGACTGACGCGATGTTACTGCGGCGAATGCAATGTGATGCCATATTGTGACACCCAAATCTCGGGGTCCACCTATGAGCAGAATCCTGAGATCTCTCACTCATAATCCCACCATCAGTCAACTCTCTCCCTACATCCTGTGAAGAACATCTATACCGGGCTTCTTCAAAGGCCTTAACCTCTAGTTCAATCCAATGCCGTATTCGCATTTAATAACCGGGCCATGTCCCAATTACTGACAACCCGATGGCTGTCAACTCATCCATGAAGCTTGACATCAACAACCAATATGTCTACCACCCTAAGGTCCACCACGCCACGCGCAACTCGATCCGTCCATGACCTTCAAACCCACACTCGCCCTCCGACCTATCTATGCTACCGGAAGTGCTTGTATAGCACTCGAACCAAACTCGTTCTCTGACCTGCATCAGGTGTGGAGGAATGAAATCGATGCTCTCCCGTTTACAGCTAATCGAGACTGCGGCTGCCCCAAAGTCTCGGGATCCCCGCCTTCAAGCAATCCTCTCACATGCCCAATCCCGCCGCGGTCCCGAACTCGTGAAGCGTGTCTTCCGCCTTTCCCGAATCCAGAAGAAGCGTCGATCTCCTCGCTACTAATAATGACCCCATCCCGAGTGCTCCATCCTCGATCTCTCTCTCTATGGTTAGCATCTGCCCAACCATTGGAACATGCCCAGAGCGAAGTCCACATCCACTCTTAATGGACAACTTCAACCCATTCTCAACTTCCTTCGTAATACCTAGCTAATCCCAAGAAACTACGATTCGAGAAGATTTATGAGCGATTCGGTCTCTCCTAACTCATCACGACCTCAACCTTCTTCTAAGTCCACTCCATTATTATTTCACCCGATGCCGACACCACGTGTCCCAAATCTTACCTCAAGAAGCCAAACTCGCACTTACCGAATCCTGGCATATAAATGGCGGTCTCAACAACCGTAACGCGATCCACAAGTGATACTCATGCTCCCACTGGATCGAGTAACAAGAGCCGTCATCCACGAAGACTACTTAATAAACCGATCTGCATAGGTCAGAATACCCCATGATGAGGTCTATAACACGCTAGCTGCATCTGCCAATCCAAAGGCATCAACAAACCTGCCCATAACGCAACTAAACGCTGTCTTAGGGATATCCGCCTCCCTAACTCTCGCCTAATGGCAACTAGTGCGGCGTCTATCTGAGTAGACTCGCCTCTCAACCGATCAAACAAATTGTCAATCCTCTGCAATGGATACCGATTCTGATCGTAACCGCTCAACTGGCCGGTAATCACGCAATAATGAAGGGTCTTGTCCTTCTTCTTCGCAAACGTAACCTGAGCGCCCCCATGGTGAAGTGCTCTGGCCTAACGAACCCTCGTCTAAGAAATTTCTCGTAGTCGACTCGAGTTCTTGTAACCTTCCAACTGCGCCATCCTATGCAGAGCTTATGATAGGTGAAGTACCAAGGTGTAACTCTGATAATCAAGTCTACAACCCTCCTGGAGGCCCGTAGCTCATCTCGCAAAACATCCACATACTGCACACACAGGTATATCTAAGTCCTGCCCTCCTCGCTTTCTAGTAAGGCTTGCTAGCTAACCCGCTTAACCTGGTCCCCCGAGCACCCTCCGACTCGTATAACGCTCTGGGCAAAATATCATGCTTGTCCCTGAAATGCCATGAGTACCGTCCCGCGTAGGCAAGAACCCTCCTACGCCACAATCATAACGATCAGCCGCCAACCAATCCATCCCTAGGATAACATCGAACTATGATATGTCCATGATCCTCAAGTCCACTGTGAGTAGAGTCCACGAGATCTCCAACTCGCAACCGCGACATGTCATACCTATTCTCGCCCTAATCCCTAGGGGAGAACTCATACAAAGGCCCTCTAAGGTCTCTAGGAGGCTCTTGCCCATTTCCCCACCATATTTGGGCTCACTTATCCGGGAACGTATTAGTCTAATCCCGGGTCACGAGGTAATCTCCATAGTCTCTAACACCTTCTCAATCTGCATGAACCAATGGTCTGCCACCATCGGATCTCCTCCCCCTGTGAATGTCGAAGGATGATGTGCCCTAAACTTCTAGAGGTTACTAGGACCTTCCTGACTACCTGCTACACTAGCCTGTGTGATAGTAGCGGCCGTAATACCTACAGCCTCAACAAAGGTCTGCTTATCAAATACTAGTGGTGCCTGACCAATACCCTGTGGACGCCCTCTACGTCCTCGTCCTCGACTAGCCATCTACATATTTCCAATGGCAACAAGAATCATTTAGTTTTCATTTCAGTCTAACTAGCAATGCACATGCCAATTACTAATAGACTTGACAACCATGAACTGGCCCATTTATTTCCTAAGTGGCGCTAAATTCTAACCACTCACTTTATTTATTTCAATAAAATTCTAAGCATTCTTGTTCATTTCAGTATCCAAATCCCTAAGGTCATAGTTACTAACCTCAGCATTCACCCTTTTTCCTACACGCATTACACCATGCATATAATTTCCTACGCAACAATCGTGCAATCATAATTCCCATATACATCATACCGTGTATATGTCCTTCCACGCAATTTGAAACATAAAATCACGCAATCAAAACATGCAACATTAATTACGTCTCAAAGGGTGTAATGCAGCCTCGTAGACACTATTCATACACGTAATCGTTGTATACTTCAAGTCCTCGTGATTCATAAGCAATGCAAGACCATTTTATCCAATATATTAAATCATATTTGTTCATGAGTACCTGTTTGAAAAATTCATCTTAAAATTTTCTATTTATTCAATTTATTTTTCAAGAATTTTTTTAAATCACGCCCACATGATCATATCCACAGTTTGTCTGATCCAGACCACTCATGTTATCATCGCTATCGCTGGTCGCACATATAATTAATAAAATATAATCCTTCCAAGTTTCTGTACAATTTTCTTCCTATTGCAATACACTTCTAGCAGTCCCTTGTTGCAATATTAATTTTGTTGTCGCAATATTAATTCCAACTCCATCAAGTAGTCCTTATATTGCAATACAATGCAACACCTCGCAATACAATGCCCTAAATTAGTAGGCCACCCATCGCACAATACACTCCTCGTATTGCAATACACCTTCCAAACTCTTAAGCCCTCCTAAGTTGCAATATAATACAAGTATTGCAATACAATTCCTAGCCAACTTGCATTCCTAGTTGCAATACAATGCCTTGGCTTATAAATACAATTCCGTCCAACTATCTCTTCTTCTCATCAATCTGCAATACATTTTTTTTTCCAAATTCCACCTATTCTCGTATTTTTTTCATTTTTTCATTTCTTCACATCGAAGACACACTAAAATACATACCCCACTTTTTTTTTTTTTCATTTTCCGTATCACACAAATAAATTTATAAAAATTTATTTTTAATCAATTTCTTCGCTTTTACACACTGTAAACCTTAGAAAATTATTTTCACCTCATTTTTTTCATTTAAATTTGGACATTTTGTCTTAAATCTCCTCAAACTCTTGATCCAACACTCAAACCTAGTGTTCAACCTTAAAATTTATTAACATTTTAGTTTATTATCCATTAAACCAAATGAATTTATTCAATTTTATTTTATTTCTTCTCTTTGTTCCAGTTTTTTTACACACTGTAAAAACTCTCAAAAAAAAAAAAATTTTCCTATGTTATCTACTAAGCACACAAACCATACACAATACATGATCACACATCATTCATGTTATGCATATTTTTTTTTCACACAACAAAATTATCAAATCACACAAAACACAAAAACATGCAGATGCTGTAACCTAGTTTTGCCCCGTGATCCCCAGTAACTCATTACCTAAACTCCAACATCGAACCACACCTGGTGATGTTCTACACCTCAAAGACTATGGACTAGTTTCTCCAAATCCTTCAAGCCCTATGTATCTCGTACCTAGGCTCGACACTGTCGTGACGCCCAAATCCCGGGTCCGTTGACTACCCGTCAACCTGCGAATACTTCAGAATGCTCCAAGACCCGACATCTCCCACGAGAATCTAGCGTAGCCCCTCAGACGGAGCCTTACCCAAATACAATACTTGTCCCAATCAACATTCACAAGATACATTTAGGAGTAAAAACGGCCTCTTTGGCCCATACTACAATACTCATCATCAATGTAAACCAACTATATCCAATAGTTTCAAGAGTCAAAAGTTTACTCTTATACAACACATATTAAAATTTAAAATTCTAATACATGAATACAATGACAACAAAGCCACAACCCGACTTTCTCTTCAAACCCGCCATAGATGAGCCATTCCCGTGCGCTCCCTCGTACCTAAAAATATGTTCCCGACAGGACCAATGCTCAGAAGGGAACACCCTAGATGGGCTACTTCACCCTAAGTGCATATGCAATGATCTAAAGTAAACACACATTCAAGCAAATGCATGATCCTACTTGAATGTCTAATCGATCAACTCATACCCCGAAGTTCACTGACTCCTCTCACACTTGCCTAAGCCACGTATGAGAAACATTATTTTCAACAAAGATATTTTTTTTTTTTGCCTGCGGGACTACCCTCCGATATAAGTAGTGGACTCACTCGATGTTATATTTAAGTGACCACCTCCGATGTATATCAATTTGGAGCCGACTACGATTGATATTTTATATGGACTACCCTCCGATAATTATTATTATTTAGTCAACCCTCCGAAACCATTCTCTCAAGAATCACCTCATGCACTCACTCCTATTTTTTTCTAGGGTGCCCCAGTGCATATGGAATGCATGATGCCAATTCCATTACAATTCTATAACACATGCAAATATATATAATCATGCATATATTCACATAATTTAAATCACACAAACATGTTATGTAATTTCACATTCCATTACACCAAAAAATTAGCTCACTTGGGCTAATCATCAAACACGAGCAATTCTATTTGAATTACTCAACCAAGCACATTTTCACAAAATATTTTGTGAACACTATTCTATGAATAGTGAAACCTCGCTATTGTTCCTTAAGAAATCACTAATCATCTGCTCACTTTAGAACCTGAAATTTCACGGCTACTTCAGGCCCTATACAACCAATACATGATTTATTCCATAAATTATCATACAAATACCCAAATCGCTCCCAAATGTACCACTGACCGACCAAAAATGTCCCGTAAAATTTCCAATAATTTATTCCTAAGCTTCAGGACCAATCAAACTGCTCAAGGCCTCAAACAAACAAACATCAACAAAGCCTTAAATCAAGAGTAAACAAGTAGGATGAAACCCTACCTCAAGAAGTTTGTCGAAATCTCCAAAACCCAAGTGCCCACGCGTAGGCCTCGATGCGTTAGAAATGACCTTCCTTGTCCAAGAATTCGACGGTCGACTTCGGGAATCTAGAGAGTAAGGAGGTTCTTCTCTCTAAATCTCAAAATCCAGCACCCCTAATTCTCAACCACTCGCACGTTGGTCTTCTAATCGGGGAAGACAACTATTGCTTTTTTCTTGCCTTATTATCATTTAAATCCAATTGACATATATGTCCCCAAGCTTTGGATTTTCGACATTCGCACTATCTCGGCCGGCCCATTTCCATCATATCTCTACTATGGCACTTGGTGGCACATGAGTACATGTTATATGTGATTTTTATCACATCAATTATCGTTTTACGGCACCCGAAACGCGATGCTCAAAAAAACGTGTACCCGACTATCTCTGATTCGACGAAATTCACGCATAGCTAGATTTCGCGAGACAATTCCAACGGTGAAATTTGTTTCGTCATCCGAGATCTAGAGAATAAATTTCAGATTTTTGACCAAAATTACAATTTGACCCTTTTTCCAAAAATTGGAATTTTCTCTGTCTTATGTTGCTCGTCTGACGCTCTTCAAATTGTTTACAACCATTCATTGAAAGAAATCCTTCCATCATCATTGACCTTAGCACCGACAAGGTCCCAAGACTCTACTTTGGCGTCGAAGCGGGACAATGAAGGAATATATGCAATGTATCCTTAGTTAGGTGCTCACACAATACACATTTTTTAGGCAATCGATTGCACCTCTAAGACGACGTAGGGCTTTTCTTGTCAGCAAACAACCTTTTTATGTTCACCATTGAATATGTCTGATTTTCAGGGTGGATAGGCAATCCTTAGAGCTTGTTCCAGGCAGTGTGTTTGAGTAGAAGATTTCCTTGCACATTGATGTGCCTCATGCATCTGTAACCTGATTTAACAAAGTAGCACCCGACCACTCTCATCATACTATCATATCAACGTGGTCGCCTCGAGTCTTGAGCAGTGGGAATGTTGGCTATGGCTCGATATCCTAGTACAAAAGCTCTTCCAAAAGTTCATTGTCTCATTCTCTCGTTCCATGGATCCATAGGTCGACAACTTTTAGTTGTGCAAGGTCTTGGTGGACTAGGGTGGTGATCAAAAATGACTCTATGTCATGAACCTAAGGGTCTTCCCAAATGTTGATACACTAGCTGCTTTCAATTCTCCATCGACATCCCATCTGTAGTATAGGTTTTGCAGTCCATATCCCTGTCCAAACATAGCTTGGATTGTGACCCATAGTTGATGTAAATAAACTTCTAGTGTGAAAATATATGTCTTTGAAAATTACGGCTACTAGAGATCGTGGCTCGAGAAAAATTTTACCCGCTTTTGCTAGCATGGCAAGGTTAAACCAACGAAGATTCCTGAAACCCCTCCTTCTTTATGTGGCTAAATTATTCTAATTGAGCCGCTCATCCTCTTTCCTTCATTATCTTTATCTCAATTAAAGAATTCAACATTCATTGAAGCTCCTCTAGAAGAGTGACTAGAAGGAGAAATGAACTCATACAATATGAAGGGATAGCTAACGCTAATACTTTTATAAGGATTTCCTTACCTTTTTTTAGATAGTAGCTTTCTCTGCCATGCTTGAAGGCGTTTCCTTAATTTGTCACGCAAAAAACCAAATATTTGCCTTTTGATTCTTTCTATTAGTTATGGGAGGCCTAAGAGCATCTCCAAAGGGCTCAACAAATAGCTATTTTTAGCTATTTTGTTGAGTCAATTAAAAACTAGGCTCCACCGCCTCGCTACCCCGCTCGTGATATTGCCTCCTCACCTTCTCCCTCAATAAATGTAGCAAGCGTTTCTTGCTCAGCATATCTCTCCCTCCAAAATCCATGGCCAACGTCTTCTCTAGATCCACTGGATCCAAATGGCAACGACAGCCACAAAACCCAAGACAAGACCAGATTGCTGATCGTAGTCGAGGAGGAATCGCCAGAGATGGTTGGCAAATGATTCAATCGTGATGGTGTTCGAATTCGATCGACGAAAAACGCCTATAGCATCCTCAATCCTTCTCCGTCTTCCTCTCTTTCTTCTTCTCGCTACATCAACAACTGCACTCTATCCGCATTCAAACTTGTTCTTCTGCAAAGGTTTTTTTACTTTTCGTCCTTCTATTTTATTTTATTTTCCTTTTTGTTTCCCCATCTTTTAATTAATATTTCATCTTTTTTAACTCGTGATTGTTTGGATTGTTTTACTCGTGATGTTTTCCGCTTGTTCGTTGTGTCGTAATTGATCGTTTACGGAAATGGCAACAATCCATGAAGCCATGTTCCCAATCGATGCTTTTAAGGGCTTTGTAATTTGTCGGGATGTCAAGGTGGAAACTTTCTCGTTCTAATTTTGTTTTATATCTTTGATGGCAAATTGGTCGATCCCTTGCTTGTGGGTGTCTATAAAAAACCCCAAAATCAAGCAAAGTGGAAAACGTGGAATTCATGAAATCTTAGTGTTGCCCTTGTATTTTGATTTGCTATCGCTTCTTTGCGTAAAACGGATAGTTGTTTTATCCATGAATGATTCAGAATTGAAAAGGTGAAATGAATAACTATTGTCAAGTAAATTTCGTTTGTTTGGTGAGAAAAAGAATAGCCCAAATTATGCCGAGATAGGATCTTTTTCCCGTAAGAGCAATACCACTCATCTGTCCATCTTTAGTTTTGTTGTTCGGGCCTCCAAAATTAAGAGCTTCATCCAACTCCCTAAATTTGTAAATACTTGTCTTATGATGAATCATTACATGTCGCGCCCGCATAAAGGATATTTAGTTGTCGATTCAGAATCAGGTATGAAAATGACTAACTATCGCCGCTGACTCCTCGCTTTTGTTAGGTGAGAAAATGAATTTAGCCCTGCCTATGCCGAGATAGATCTTTTTCCCATAAGAGCGATACTAATTAGTTTTGTTGTTCAATTCAAAACAAAAGAGCTTCAGATCATGTTTTGCATCCAACTCCCAAGTTGTAGATACTTGTCTTTTGTATGATGAATCAGCTACATGTCAGGCTCGCATAAAGGCTTTTTAGTTGTCGGCTTCTTTTTCTTTCTCTCTTTCTTTCTTTGATGTGAAAATAAAATCTTCAATGCAAGGAAAATAGGGAATTATTAAGAGAGGATGTGTGCTCAGCTCGGGTTGATGCCCGCACCTTTATTTAGTTTCTCGATAGGCATATCGATTTCTTAATTAGCTTATATCCCTGAAAGGTAATAAATAACTTTTTTTACTCGAATTACAACTACGTAATTAAGCTTAGGACATGTTTTGTTTATGAGGAAAGAGATTATTATTTCCATTATTTTCTATTTTTCTAATTACAAAATAAAGATTTGAAGTGTATGAACCTTTTACGGTTCTTATTAGTGATATTATCTTTATCCCATTTTTCATCATTACTTTAAATTCTTTTTTTCCCCCAGTTTTATCTTACTATCTCCGTAAATTCTAATAGTAAAATCTCGCAAAGTCAGGTGAGGAAATATGGTTTTGCTTGGGAGAAACTAGTTCACTAAAAGGAAGAGATTTTATCTTTGTGGTTATATTTGGAATGTTCAAATTTAAAGATTTTAATTCATGTGTTCATCATTATTATATCGTAATATTTTGGTATTTGAGAGATAATTTGGTAATGTTATTAGCTATTGCATCATATTGGGTTGTTTATCGTGATTTTTTGTATTTAAGATAATTTTATAAGAATACCGTTATGAAAAACTCCATGTCGTCTCACCTTAAGCCCACATTAGGTAACTTGATTCAAGATTATTACTTTAAGCCCCTAGTTGGATTTGGTGTCAATTCTTTTCTATGCATGATATAGATATTACTTTTATGTAGTTAACCTTTATGCACCTTTTTTTCATCAACAATGTAGGTTTTTTGATGATGAACATGGATATTACATTACCAATCTATTGAATGAGGGAACAAACGTAGGTGAGTTTAACACTCAATCAGTAGAACAAATAAGTCAGTCTTCACTCAATATCACCTCAAATAGAATCAACCACCAAAAAGTTTCGAGGCGGCAACTTTTCAATTGAGGAGGACTTAGTTTTAATCTCGCCGCGTAATATTAAAGGTGGATGCCGCGGTAATGGGAATGAGCAAAAATTCAAAAGGTATTGGCAAAGGGTTTGGGAGTACTTCAACAAATACAAACCCAAGTCAGATTGTAATCGAAATCAAGTTTCTTTGATGAATCGTTGGTCTACAATTCAACTAGCCAACAATAAATTTTGTGGTTGTTTTGACCAAATTTAAAGGTTGAATCAAAGTGGACTGATTGAGAAAGACAAGGTATGATTGTATTTTAATTACAAGTGTGAAAATATTATTATGATACATAATATTATTGTACAATTTTCTTTTATGAAACGTAGCATCATTGTACAATTTTCAGGTCCGTGATGCGAAGAAAGTGTATAAGGAACTTCATAAATCCTCTTTCCATTTGAACATTGTCGAATGAGTTACCAGATAAATCCAAAATGGATAGAGGATTCTAGTCCAAGAAACAAAAACAAAAGTGGTGTTAAACCCTGCAGCTCTAATCCTTCAACAATTTAATCGGTAAACATAGAAGATTTTACGTTGGGGCTTCTGAGGCCACTGGAAGGAAGGTCGCGAAAGATGAAAGTAAGAAACAAAGAGCAAACTCTCTCGAAGACACACCAAGTTCAACCTATTTCATGAAATTGTTTGAAGACATGAAGGAGGAGAAAAGCAAGATGGCAGAGAAGAAAGCCACTTACATGGAAAATGGTGGTTGTCGAACAAGAGAAGTTAGTTGTTGAACAAGAGAAGGTGGCTATTGAACAAGAGAAGGTAATAACTCGAAAGTAAATGAAGGGAGGAAACATAAATAATGTTGATAGATACGAAAGTGTCATGCCTCCGATCTAAGCTGAATATTTTAAGCGCTCCAGATGGGAAATCGTGGCAAAGAAAATGTAGTTTTTTCTTATTCATCGACTAGCAACTTATGTTATTGATCTAGATGGAAATCATGACTGAATATTTGGTTTTATTTTTTTTATTTGAGTGCAATGACCTTTGATTTCTTATTAGTTTATGTTATTGATTTAAAAGGGATGACTATGATGCAAACTTGGAATTAAATTACATCAAAGAATTTAATAAAGAAAAGAAAATTACAATACCAAAAAGCAAGCCTAACTTGGAATTAAAGACCATAATAGTTCAAATTCTACATTAAGTTTTTCATAGCATATTACTGCTTAAAACATTTCATGCATATTCCACAAGTGCTCGACTAAACTGGCCTGAGATCGAATATGTCTCGTCTCTCAGTCACGATGTTGAGTGTGAATAAATTGAAGGCCCAACCCGTCTAATATCAATGTAGGAGTAGGAATTCCATCCGATGCATCATAACTAAAGTCCATTTCATTATTGTCCCTCTCATCCTCGACAATCATGTTATGCATATTATGCATGCCTTCATAATATTCTTAAGCACTTCAAGTTTTAAACGTATGTGTCCACGTCCAGAAAATCGTGCTTGGAGCACTCCAAAAGCTCTCTCAACATCCTTCGGGCCGACTTCGAGCTCGTGGTAAAATGTATTTGCTTATCGCTTCGATACGAAATTGTTTTGACAATGTGGGCCCACTTTCTTGATATATACCATCAGCAAGATAATATCCTATAGTATAATCGCTTCCATTGACTCCGAGTAATTAACCAAAGGAGCCCTACCTTCCGAAGAAGAGTAAAAATGCAAAACGTTGTAGCACATTTATATCATCGTGGATCCGTAACTCAAAAGGCATGCCAAATCCGATAGATCATATGAAGCCACCGTCAAATAATTGTTGGTTCATGAACATGACCAGAGTACATACCTTTCCATGTTGTTGGACAATTCTTCCATCTCCAATGCATGCAGTCAATGCTACCTAGCATCCCCGGAAACCCACGTCTCTCACCGATTGCTAATAATCTAGCAATGTCTGCACTGTTTGGTGACCTGAGGTACTCATCAGAATAAATTGCTACTATGGCCGATACAAATCTTTGCAGACTTTCTATGGCAGTGCTTTCACCGACCTCACATAATCATCAACAACACCGGCCGCAACCCATAGGCAAGCATTCTTACAAAGAATGGGCCATTCAAGGGAGACAAACCAATGTTTCCAACAACATCATTTTTGGACAAAGTATGGATCATAAACTTCCATGTCGATGTAATTTAATGAAAAGTGATCGATTCATTCAAACCTCCTCAAATAAATTTGGGGGATAGGTAGGCGCATTTAGCAAAATAATCGTGATAAAGTCTCTCATGCCCTTCAACTCGATTGCGAAAATAACAGAATGACTCAATAACCACGACGCATCGCTTTAACCATTCTCGCATTGAAGCTCCATTGCCATAGCGGGAAGAACCGCAACATCTCCAACTCATCATCGGAGTCAGAATCACTAAGAATAATCTTCCATTTACCATCATAAGCCATAACAAAGAAATATTAGTTCAATATGACAATGAGAAGAGGGAGGTCTTATTTATACATTTTTAAAAATATGACCGTTGTAAATATGGCCGTTGTAAATATGACCGTTGAAAATTTTAAAGATTAAAATTTGATGATGTGGCACGACACGTCATCATTATGATGCTTTATGTGTTAGCAATGTGGCATTTTTAATTATATTATTAAGTTAGTTGAAGTAATAATCTATTTTGTCGAGCGTGGTTGAGTAAATTTTAAAAGTTACTAGCTAAAATAGTGAATTGAATATTTAAATATATTTTAAGTAGCTATTTGTTGGAGTGTGGCTGGAGATGCTCTAAATGTCTACTTAGCTTAGTTGATTTGTGACTCTAAGGATGGTTGCAATCTGGTCCTGGATTCCTAAGGTGATATTCTTGTTGAACATAATACCAAACTTTTGGAAGTTTATAACCTGACCTAACTTCCGCTAAAATTGGGACAAAATGCTTTTCATGGTTCTGGCTTCCTCGGGATTTGCACAAAATAATATAAAGTTGTCAGCTGCAAATAGGAGATGTGAAACAATTGGTGCCCCCTCTACATATCATGTACCCTTGGATGTCACCTTTATAAGATTAGGGAGACCATATGCTCATAAAATAAATTAGTATGGGGATAATAGGTCACCTTGCCTCAACCCTTGCTTTTGTTTGATGGGGCCTGTGGGTACCAAGCCCAAAGCCAGGTATACCATTCACTAGGCCCAAACATCTTTACCCGTAGGTCAGGTCCAAGTATCACCTTCAAACCGGTCATGGGGTACAATATCTAGACTTATCCTTTCCTACCCGGGAGTCATCTCTAAGAAGACGACCGACTAATGATTACCCGACTGGGAATTTAAAGACGACCCCCCACTCACATAACCGTTTTGGAAGTGGTCAAACACTCCTTAGGGCACAAGCCATGCCTAAATTAGGCCATCAAAAGGGAAGAATGATGTCATACAAAAAAGAACGCTCCCTTTTTGCTCTTTCTCCTTCTCGTTTAAGGAAGTCACCCGCTTTCCATGGAAATCATATCATCTTCCTTCCCCATAAAGGGAGGAGGAATCACAACAAGGAAGGTATGACATTCTTTGATAAAAACAAAGAATGACTTTTTCACTCTAGAGATTCCCTTATCTAACTTAGGCATTGAAGAGATACAAGACCACCGCCGTTCCTGGTCTCGCTTTGTAGGTACATGTTGATGTGTTACCAATGGCAACCAGTTGACTCAAAAAATTTAGAAGACTACACCGCACCACCGTGGAACAACCACAAGTCATCGCCATCGGTTGTTGGCTCAATATCCATCGCGATCTCCACCCGTCTTTACCTTAATCGAACGTCTGCTTTGTCATCTATGACCAGCAACCCCAAGGAATTATCCGAAGACCAATTCCTCTGCTGGCGCCATGTGGATATGGAGGCGGCGGTGGGGAATAGGCCGGCATGGCCGACCGCAGAGTCGCTAACCATCTCAGAGAAAACAACCGCGGCTCATTTGGAAGGCGAATCTGACAAAATGCATGAGGGAGTAGCCTCCCTACACCCCCATTTAAACAAAATAAAGGCAAAGAGCCTATCTGATCGTAAGACAACGATGCTGCAGCCGATAACGAATTATCTTCTGGCAGCTCCCCGCTTCCGAATCTAACACCTCCAAAGAACAAATGTGGAGCCCGAGTCAAAGAAAAGGCCCCATTTCGTCTAACACCGGGTATCCCGTCTGGGTGCGGCGAGAATTCAACAAAGAAAGGCGCAATCGAAGCGCGTCTCTAAAACATATCCGCATGGTTTCAAGAATGCCATCACGCATTTCGGTGTCCCACCGTAGCCGCACTAGTCCCCATACATCCCCGCACCTAGCCACCGTCCTGGGACTCGAGGTCAAGGCCGTACATCCCCACTAGGTAAGCACATCTTGAGTTATGAGCCTCCCCGCAACTTTGCCATACCTCCGTTTGCCATGTATGATGGCTCCTCATATCCGTACGACCACATGCAAAGACTTCAAACTAAGCTGAAGGATTCTAAAGGGAAATGACCGGCTCTCAGGCAAAGTGTTCTCAAATTAACCCGAAGGGACTACCGTCCCCGGTTCCACAAACTCCCGAGGGGATCCATCAACTCGTTCAGCAAGTTGTGGGCTGTATTCGTTTCCCAGTACTTATGCTCGGTCCGTCAAAAGGGAAGCATCAGTTCACTACAAACCATCTTCAAGCGGGAGGATGAATCTATCTAGGATTTCACTAGAAGATTCGGGCAAGCTGTCCAATAAATCGATGCATACAGCATGGATGCGGTCCTCCAAAACTTTTGAAGAAGCTTTGGGCCAACTACACCTTTTTCTAATCGCTATCTTTGAATCCGCCTGTGACGATGGAAGAACTATACGACGTGGATAAATGCTACACTGAAGACAATATCCGGCAAACCTCCTAGACAAGAATGACACGCCTAAAATAACAAGCTGGCCGCAAAGGGGCAGCCTGAGCAGAAAGGAGGCAAGGTAAGAACCAAAAGAGCACCCAAGAGTAGTCGAGAGAAGAGGAACCTCCTCCCCACCACTCCTTTAAACATCTCCTACGATGTGCTCTCCCTCATCCGGATCACCTTAATTTTAAATGGCCTACACCACCCGCAGTCGATCCCGAGTAGCACAATCGATCTCTGAGGTGCGATTACCGCAGGGACCACAGGCGTGAAACTAACTAATGCCAAACCCTGAAGTTCCTAATGGAGAAACTGATCCGAGCCGCCACCTCGTAGGTAAGGATATATTCGGGAGCCTACCAGAGAGCGTAAATCACCCCAATAGTTAAAAAGAATAGCGCACCGTAGCTCCGTCCGAACTCTCCTCGCTCATCCATCAATTACATATCGCTGCCCAACCGATGACTCCAGATCAATCCCAAAGCGCATCAGAGGAGAAAGCTCGCTACGAGCGCCACATGGGTCGTAACCTGGGTGAACACCATCAATACCTCGAATAATGCCAGAGCAAGGCAGCCACCGACGACCATATCCTTTCCTCCCATTAACCCATCCAAGGTCATCACTCCACACCACGATGCACTTATGCTTACTTTATGCATTAACAATTTTGATGTACACAGATTGCTTGTCGACTCGGTAGTGCTACGACCGTCAGAAATCCAAATTTTTGTGCGCATGAAAGTTCCACTCTGACAAACTCCGCCGACCGTAGAATTTGTTCTATTTAATGGGCAACCACGCCTAACCTCGGGTGATATCACCCCCTCGCTACGGCGTGGCCTGCTATTTAGCAGTCTTATTCTCTAATTGCTCAAGATCAGCATTGCAATGCCATCAAGCTATTGGGCCCGGCCGCACGCTATGAAAGTAAAGGCCCTTAACCCACCATCAAATAATCGCTACCTAACTAGCTGCATTTATCGACCTCCTAAGCAGCCACATCACCAAGGCATCGGGCCAGTTTAAGACAAGAGCGTGAGACTTCCAAAAGAAGATCTCAATCCGCCGGACCCTTAGAATAGCAATCACAAATGCCGCCTAGGCAAGTCTCTGAGGATGGAACAATTGGCCATGGATCCCTGTAATCAATACTCCCGAAGGGCTGGATAAACACACTTATGTCGCCTCCTCTTATCCCGAGAGGAAAAGAACAATTGCGGGCAGGTTTTTCGTAACATCAATGTATTCGCTGACCCACTCTGCATACACCTGCATTAACCCCACGCATGCTTCTCATAAGTTAAACATCGTCCCGTCTTCCATGCCGATCCGACAAAGAGTAAGGCGTTTCCACCCAGACCGCCATCAGATTATTCAGGCGGAGGTAGATAACCTTTTGAAAGCAGGGTTCATCAGAGAAATCAAATACCCATAATGGTTAGCCAATGTGGTGGTGGTACCAAAGAAAGGTGGTAAATAAAGAGTATGCGTAGACTGTACCGATCTCAACGACGCATGCCCTAAAGACAGCTTCCCTTAACCCATATAGACCAGATTGTCGACGTGTCAGCCGGGCATGGGATGTTGTCATTCCTGGATGCCTTCTCGGGATACCATCAAAATCCCCATGTACCTTCCGTGACGAGAAAACAACTTATCACCCATACGGACTCTTCGCTATAATGTACGTTGTTCGATTAAAGAATGCTCCGCCAACTTATCGTGAGGTCAGCGACAAAGATGTTTAGACCGCTGTTGGTAAAACCATGGAGGTATACATTGACAATATGTTGGTAAAATCCAAGAGCGCTCCATTCACTTCACACATCTACATGTTAGTTTAACCTCATAGCATACTAGCATGAAATCGAATCCTTCAGTGCGCCAGGTCGGGCAGATTGCGCGCTCAAGGTTTATAGACCTAAAGGGGAATAGAAGCCAACCCATTTAGCTTAAAGCTATCCCGAATCCTCGACTTACCTTAAAACGGGTACAAAGAACTCACCGGTCGGTCATCGCCTCAGGTGGTTTATCTCAATTCACGTAATCGTCTAAAGCCATTCTTCACCACCCTCAAGGGGGCTAACCAGGCCAAATAGAATGACGAGTGTGGTTAGGCTTTTATGGCAATCAAGCAATATCTAGCGAAACCTCCGGCCAAGCATCTGGCTTCTGGCCAGAGACACTTTTCGTAAGATACTCCAGCGCTTCCCGAAGGTTGCAGTGAGTGCCGCCCTGTTTAAAGAAAATACGGATGGAAGGCAGAGGCCAGTGTTCTTCGTCAGCAAGTCCTTAGCCGACTCAAAAACCAGACACAACCATCTTAAGCAGGCTGCTTTAGCTCTTTGGGTAGCAACCAAGAAACTTCGCCCATACTTCCAAGCACACCCCATTGTGGTGCTAACCAACCTTCCCCTTTGAAGCACTATTCAGAAGCCTGACTTTTCTAGGAGAATGGCTCACTGGGCAGTCAAACTAAGTGAATAAGGTATCTAGTATAAGCCAAGGTTAGCTAAGAAGGGACAGGTTCTGGCATACTTTGTAGCCGAAATTCCCCAAACTAAAACATGCCCAAACAGTTTGAATTGGTGGACTCTCAGTGTAGACGGGGCATCTCGACAAACTGGAGCTGGCATTGGCCTGGAACTAAAATCCCCAAGTGGGGACAAGATCGAGCAAGCAATCCGACTGGGCTTTAGCGCCGAATGAATCGAATACGGGAGCCATCCCAATGAGATTGAACTCGCGCGCTGTGATATTAGCAACAAGCTCATAATTCAAAGTGATTCCCAATTGGTGGTAGGGCAGGTAAACGCAGAATATGAGTCCCGAGATCCCTGAATGGCGAAGTATGTAACCCTGGTTAAACAACGCTTGGGTAGTTTTTCAGCTTGGAAGCTAGAGCACATTCCCAGCGATCAATGAAAAACACGCCAATTGGTCGCGGGTCGCTGGGCCCCTACACCGATACGTAAACCATATTTATGCCTATTTATTATCAGTCGGATTCTTCGATAGCCACTATCGAGGTAACCTGTGGGCGAACCCCCCTCCCGATGTGACCCGGCAACCATTATATCAACACGGAGAACTCCCTAATAAAAAGGACAAGGCTCACAAGGTCCAAATCCAAGCTGCCATATTTTCCTTAATCGATGGGCATTTGTTCAAACAATCCCTGGGCGGGCCATATCTGAAATGCTTAACTGCTGAGCAGGGCCAATATGTGTTAGTCGAGTTGCACGAAGGGATATGTGGCAATCATTCAGGCGGAAGAACTCTAGCACACAAGGCCCACACTTAAGGGTATTATTAGCCAACTATGAAGTCTGATGACGATGATCACTTGAGAAAATGTGACCGGTGCCAACGACAGGCTCCCGTCTCAAGATCGCCTACTCAAGATCTAATTTCCATCTTAAGCCCATAGCCCTTCGCTCAACGGGAATTGACATAAGAGACCGCTTCCACCGCCACCGCTGCAGGAAGTCAGGCCACCGACACTTCAAAGAAATGGATAAAGGCCAGCCAGCATCAATCAAAAGACAAGGACGCGCCCGCCTATCCGAAGAATATCGCTTGCCGATTCGATATTCCCTGGCCAATTGTATCGCATAACGAGCCCTCCCAATTTGATAGCCTCTCTGCCCATAAACTTTCTACCGTAGAGTTGGAAATAAAGAATTTATACTCCACCCCCAGATCCTCAAAGGTCCATTAGCAGGCTTCAACAAACCCTCGTTTGACCGCATTGAAGAAACGGCTAGATTCAAATTGAAGGCAAATGGGTATACTAACTCCTCAGTACTTCGGGCTTACAATCCACCTCCGTACACTTTCAATCGACATATTCTTCTCACTTACTCCATGGATGGAAGCTATAACTCACGAAAATTGGTATGCCTATGCTTCAACCAATGTGCCCAGAGCAATGAGCATGAATCTATAGTTAAGACTCTAGGGACATAAAGTGCATTTAAACTGCATGAGACAACAACAGTATTTGAGTTAGCATCTACCACCGCCGATCAGTAAAACTTGTGCTAAACAGCACTCAAACCTCGAAAGGTTCCATCCTAGGAACCTGGTCCCAAGAAAGGTCTTCGAGAACACAGCTGATCCAGCGGTCGGAAAGTTTCAGCCCAACTGAGAAGGACCATATATTGTAACATCGTAGCCTGGCGAGTCCGGCTCATATGCACTAGAAAAACTAGACTTTAAACACTTCAGACCTAGAATGTGAATGCCACAGACCTCACAGAGGTATTATCAATAAAAGGACCAAAATTTCAACCGTGTTTTCATTTCAAATTTTAATTATCAAAATCCAGTAGAACTAAGCAACGCCCTATCCCACTTCGCATGGTCGATGCCCAACTCGGTTCATTACTAAGTCCCAGAACTGGGCTGACATTTTATCTCGGCCCAAAGAGGGAATGGCCCAACCGGTTCATTACTAAGTCCAGAACTAGCTGACGCCCTATCCTGGCCAATATGGTCGGATGCTCAGCTGGTTCATTACTAAGTCGGGGAAGATTGACACCCCATCTCGACCTTAATATGGCTACGCCCAAATTGCTCATTACATTGAGTCCTGAAAGGTTGATACGTTATATCCCATTCATGATGGCTATGCCAAATTGAGTCATCCATCTATGCTCATCCTACTAGACAAAGCAAATACCCGACCAAATATATATATATATATATATATATATATATATATAGAGAGAGAGAGAGAGAAAGCAAGTAAATGTCAAAGAGATTTCCAAAACAACACATCCTTATTAAACTTAGTCGCATGACAACAAAAGTCAGATATAACGCGAAAGGCACAAGGCCAAGATGATCTAAGAACAAAACCTTGGGCCTCCCACCGTGAGGCGGTCAGCTCCTCATCCCCTCCCCAATTACTGATGGAGAATCAGATCGATACCAAGCCTTCAACTCACTACTGAGGACTTTTGCCGCCTCTCTCTTAACATCTACATCGCACGGCTGCATGAACCCCCCAAACACTGTGGGCACGTGACGATGAAAAACCCAGAGGTAGCAACATGTGTCCCAGATCCGTCTGGGATCACTAGCTCACTTCCATAACATTGTGCGAAGGCACAAAGAACCATGTCCAGAATTAAAGATCACTTCAAGCCTCGTCAAAAGCCCTCCCCAGAGCCTTTCCTTTGTAGCCTCCGTCCCATTCCGATCAGCCTGCTCATAAAATTCGAGCTCTAGAAGTAAAGAGACCTGCTCATCTACACTGGCCTCGCCCTTCGCCTCTACCAAGCCTCCTTCGTAAGGCTAAGGCACGCCGGGCCCCAAATTAACGGGACTCCCCTGTGCCAGCATTCTCCAAACGCTAAGGCATGGGCTTGACCCCGGCTAACTCATTCCACTACCAAGGCCCTCGCCGCTTCGCATCCAATTTAGCCATCGACGCCTCATGACGAGCGACATCTCTTCTCAGTCATCTCTGATTCCTCCTTCAATCCATTCCTTAGCCTCCAACTCCCAGGTGAACTCGCCTCCGCCTCCATTAAGGAAGCACTGTGGCCTTCAAGAAATACCAGACCGTGTGAGCCAGAGCCTCTCTCGTGATCCCTTTAGTCATGACCGAACTCCCAGAACGCCGGAGAAGCAGCCACGGTAGTAATCGTATGAATAGACATATTAGAATATGGCAACTAGAAATAATGCTAGAACATCACTTAGCAAGCAAAGCGTACTAATTCCGCTTCTACTTAGCAAAATTGCGATTGGGATCACAGCCTTCAACCATCTCAAGAGGTCCCTTACTAGTAGAAGGTCGATATGGTATACTTTTCGCCTCTCCTACCACATAGTTACGCATTTGCAATGTGGCCTGTACATGTCGTAAGTGATCTAATCGAGATTTGCCTCTATTAAAAGTTATCTCCAAAGAATCAAGAATCTCCTAGGCGCCCTCTGGCCCGGGAGCTGAAACCTCCTGCATAGGTGGAGCCGAGCCCTGTGGAGGATGATAAGAATTTAAGAAGAAACACGACACTTTGGCCCGCTATGTTCTCGTCCAAATATGTGGGTCTCTAGTCTGGCCAGAGCCTCGCCTGGAGGGTGGATCACTGATCATCGCTGTAGGGCTGAGAGTTCTCGACTCCATCAAGGAGGCATTTTCTGTGATCCCGCTAGTCATTCTGAACCTACCCCAAGAGAACCCGAGATGATCTACACCGCACATCCGTACATCTCTCACCCCGCCACCTCTGATGGCATCAATCGCCAAGCTAACATCACGCTTCGCCATTTGCAGCAACAAAGCATGCAATCCAGTCGACATTTCGCATTACCCCCCCCTTCTTCTCTCCAAACTGTGGATGACTAGATATGAGGGGAACCCAACGGACGAAATCCTACTCCTACTCAGAACCTTTTCGCCCCGCACGTCCCTTCTTTCTCTTCAATACTGGGGGCAAAGACGGAGCCCTTCTCGCTTAAAGAAGGACACCCAAACGGCCACTCCCTTTCGCCCGGCTCGATGCCCGTGGGGCAAGGCCTGAACTCACTAGAGAGAGAGAGCACTGCTCTCGTTGGGTACGGATCACCAATTCTCGACCAGCCGCCTCGACCTCCGGTTCCCTAACTAGAGATGAGCTGCCCGGGAGTAAGTTTAAAAGGTCCGCAGTAATGTAATGCTCCCCTTCCACAATTTCTGTGGGTAGAGGGCGCTGAACAGACCTAACGCTCTATAGGGAGCCTGCCAGACTCAAATCATTCAGATTCTTCAAAGTAAGAAGGACTTCGTGCTGTCGCTCCCACTCGGAAATCTCTAGCAACTTTTGGATTTTTTCAAAGCTAGCCTTCTCAACCTAATGACCAGTTTACCCCGCCCACTTTTCCCTACACAAGCACCACACAATAATAAGGTCCACGCACACCAATAGTAGGCACGTAAAAGCACACACGCTACACACCAGGGAAAGACAACCCAAGCCATAGAAAAACTTATATCAAGAGTGCCTGTAGGTCTCATCCCAAGGTCCCCCGACCAAGATCACCCTTTCACCTCGACTCGGGCAACCGTGGAGTCCTCAGAATGAATTGCACGGGGCTCAGTCGACATGGATAATGCCTGACCGCACCAGCCTTAAGGTGTAAGCAAAGAAAACTACCACCACGATAGGTCCAATCGATAAAGAAGCGTTTAGCACTCAAGATCCAAATGAACCGAATGACGCTTGATGAACATGCGTTACGCTCTAGTAGCGCAAGAATTTACTTGACCAAATGATACAAAAGGAAGCTAAGCCCGATCAAGAAGTTGCTCCCGGTGAAAACACTGCGTTGTATTCTTCACCTACGCGGGATCTCACCGCCCTCTGACAACTCAAAGTCAATATCCTCGAGGATTCGACACAAGACCTCACCTCATCCACGGAAAGGGAAGAGATGATGCCGCTGCGCATGCGACTCGCTTGGGCTCATCGCGCTTCAAATTCTTGACTATTAGTAGAAGTCACCACCTCTCGCCCATACTAGCGCGCACAACAACAAAGAAGGCAAAAGACGAAATCAAATTTCAAGTCACAATACCAAACTGGTAAAAGACAGGAACCTATGTGAATCCATTGGACCCAGAGAAGATTCACTCGATTCTAGCATGCCCTAAGTCCACCCCGCCCTTACGACTCTGTCACCGAAAACGTGCCGACGACCAAAACTCAACGTGTAGAAACTATGTTTACCTAAAAATGAGGAGGAAACAAGGGCTTAGTGCAATGGTCCAATAATAAAAATTAATAATCTGCATTTAAGCTCAAGTAAGGGAAAAGACAGGGTGATGGAACAAAAAACAGGATGTAAAATCCAATGATGACTCCCTATATATCAATCGTCTAGAGTCTCAAGTAGATGACAACACATCGCGACTCCATCACCTCGACGGCAATTTGAATCTTGGTGACGCCCGCTTCCTGTGTGGAACAATACGAGCTAGGCAAGCCAGGGCCCTTGTGCCATCCTAACTGCTGCGCTTAGGCCGGCCGATTATGTTACATTCATGAGAAGCACTAAGGGCCGATCCATTCCAAGTTTTATCAAGTGTCACAACAGGTCCGAGGGGTCGCCTCACCCGTGGTCGGAATCCGGCACAAAAAGAATACAATATGCACGGCGCAAAAATATCGTGAAAAGAATTTCCCTCATTAATTACGCCAAAGGCGTTCATAATTACATAACAAATGCTTACGACAAGGCGATCACACTTTAACGGTTACATAACCCAATATAGGCCGATGAAAAGAAGAAGAAGAAACCTGTAGAAACTGAAGAAGAAGAAACCTCAGAGTTAAGAAAAAGAAAAAGAAGAAGTGGTCCTAAAAAAAATAAGAAAGAGAAGAGGATCCCATGATGTGGGGGAGGAGGTTCCTGGGCCGCAGAGGGCATAAGAAGGCCGGGGTGGCATATAAGGGGATAGGTGACTCCTGGAATATTCTTCAAATGCAAACAATTCTCCGACCCAAATTTCGCCTCCTTATGCGCCTTCAGCCTGATTCACAGCCGACAATCACGTTCGAGCCCCCTACATAAGCCTCTTCCATCAAACAATCTGAAAAGTCCGACGCCGACAATGCCCGGCGACGCCTAACCATATCTCCTCGCTGGAAAACCAGTAATAACCAATGGAACAATGGAATCCACCACCCTGCGAGCCTTTTATAGAGACCTCAAGCTTTAAGGGAATCCTAAATAGCTGCATCCAATGTGACACCAAAAATAGAAAATTCCCCAATAATGCATACATTGGAACATACCAGCATTAATAGTCCAATGCTCTCATACCGCTAGTCACAACTTCTTTTCCCAACAGGGGAAGACTGACCTCCCCACAGGGAAAAAGGGTGGCATTGTGGGTACTGGTTCCAAAGCTGGATATCATCATCAAAAACCCAACATCTTTACCCAACCAAATCAAGAGTTAAACAAAGCGAATACTCATGTCAAACACTCCCAAACTGATCCTTTCCCAGCCACTGACTCAAAACATCAACAATGTCCCGCCGGCTTCTCTAAAGATACCATCCTCCTCCCTCCTCCTTGAGTTATCAACACTCTTATGGCAATGTTATGCACCAACTAGGCCATCAAAAAAGGAAGAACAGGTCATGGCGCGCAAAGAACGCCCTCTTTCCCGTTCTATTTCGGAAGGAAGTCACCCACTTTCCATGGAAATCGGATCATCTTCCTTCCACATAAAGGGAGGAGGAATCACAACAAGGAAGGTACGACATTCTTTGATAAAAACAAAGTGATTTTTTCACTTTGGAGATTCCTTGATCTAACTTAGTTATTTGAGAGGCGGGCGCACACCACCGCCATTGTCCGGGGTTTGTTTTGCAGTACATGCCGATGTGTTAATGTTACGACGATCCAGTTGACTCTCGTAGAATTCAAGAGGACTGGCAGGACCACAAGCTCACCATTAACAAAGACATAGGAGGTAACTATTGAAATACACATCATGATCCAATCAACCCACTTTGGTGCGAAGCCCATTTTCGACATGATGGATTTTAGATAGTCCCAACAGAGTTTGTCATAGGCCTTGCTTATTGTCGATCTTCAAAACTACCTCTCCAACGTTCTTTTATTCTTTTGCTTCATGTAGTGGATTATCTCAAAAGCTATATGTACATTATTAGTGATGGATCGGCCAGAATTAAAAGCGAATTGAGCTTCATTTTGATGTGAGTAAAGGTTCCAGTTGATCTACAAGAACTTTTTCCATAAGTTTGTAAAGGACATTACACAATGCGATAGAGGGTTCGGTAGTTTTCGGATCAAGACAATGGTCGTCCCATTTAGCTTTGATGGGATCGCCGCGAAAGTGGTGAGCCACCAGATTTACAAAGGAAAAGCTCCACCTGCATACTAATCCTTGACTGCGAGGCTTATCGCACAGTGAGAAAAAGGCGATTAGGAGCATGAGTTTGGGAGTCATTATCAGTACTAGTACGCATCCTTAAATGAATTACATCAAAGATTGCTGCAACTTGTTGATTTGATATCTTTCTAGTAAGTATCCTTAAATGAATTACATCAAAGATTGCTGCAACTTGCTGATTTGATATCTTTCTAGTTAGTTCTAATATCTACATATTCCCCCTTCATAAATTATTCTTCAGCTTACGGCTTTTAGCCTTTTACATTGTATTTACCTTCAATGTGTAGAATACAAAAAGGTTTGGGTGAAACTTCAATTTAGATCTCCTCCCTAAATAGTACAAATGGTTGAGAATGTATATTTTTTAGGGTTTCCTTCTCGGTATGGATGACACCAAACTTGTACGTTTTCGTTAAGTCATCATCTTATCTTCTTCATTTTGGGTAGATGGGGATGAAATATTGTTACATATACCTTTCTCCTCATAGCAAAGGCAGTTTGTAGCTATGCTTATTTTCTTGGATTTCCTTTATTCTCTACACCATCACTTTACATATACAATGGTGGATTGGCACCTAACATCCCTTGGGTGATATTCCTACTGAACATATTCCAGACTTTTTGCAGTTTATGGGCTGACCTGACTTCCCGCTCATATTGGGACAAATTGGGACATAATGCTTGGGTTCTTTCTAGCCTAAAGATCATTTTATGGCTTGGGGTTTTCTTAGAGACTGTGAAAGGCCCTAAATTTCAGTCCCAAATTTTTTGAATTGAGTGTAGGAATTTTTAGGAAGTTTTTTACTGCTTTGACAACCAGCTGAATTCTGCGGACTGCTTTCTACGCTTCGCGAATTTTCAGATCTAAGTTTACGCCTCGCACCGGGTTCGGTTTTGTTTAATCCCGTGATCGATGTCTCGGGTTTTGTGGTATTTTGGTATCACAAGAATAGGTGATCTAACCATAAAAGGACCAAGAGGTCCCCTGTTTTATGTGGGTCCGAGATTTTGGTCATTTTATGTGTTATTGTTGGAAAAAATAAATAACATGCTATTGTGTGTAAAAATCATGTTAATATGTGCTTGAGTGATGTATTAACATGAAAATGGTGATGAATGGAAATTATATGTAGGAAATATAATTATCTGAAATTTATAAATGTTGCATATAGCTCTTATTATGCATGTTACATTACATAACATGAAATGACATATCTGCATTTCATATGCACAGGGACATCAGCATATTGGTGTGTGTGCATGGGTATGGTCATCCATCAATGTTGTTGATGAATGGGTAGTGAGCTCGTACTTTGGACGACATTCAATAAATGTCTCACGCTTTAAAACATAAAAGAAATATAATTAATGTGTGTTGAGCGGAGTAAAGAAGGGGCCGTTAATCCCTCGTGAAAAGCTTGGAACATTGGTGTAAGAGACTCCGCGGTATGAACCCAAAAGTTCCGTATGGGTGTAGTGAGACTCGCGGTACAAGCCGAAATTTCGTTGCCCAAAGAAGACACACGGCTATGGTTATCAAGCATAGATTCTCGAGTTGTGTGATAGGAGTCCGATCGACTAATTAGCTTGCCCACTGGGTACTCGTGATTAGGGCACTCAAGTAGCTCCAGAAGGGTTTCAGATAGTGTGTCATCGGGTACTACCAAAGGACAATTTTCAATTTGGCATCCGCATGCGTGAGGAATCTGGCCAAGACTCGTTATGGGCATGACGAGTCTTATCTCATGCATGACATGAAATGACCTATATAGGATTGCATTATTTATATGGAATGTAATTGGATCGCCATAGTTGTCACGATGCATTTTGTGTGGGGAGTAGACCTCAGAGTAGAATTTTTCATCGGGTATATCATGGTTCTATTGTGGGACCCCTTTCAGGTACAAAGGGTGTATAGGGAGACAACGCTCCGACGAGGCCGTGATTGTGAAGAAGGCCGACATGTGGCTTTGACAATACTTTTGTAAAAGTATTTTATGTAAAAAAGAATTGTACTAAATTCTTTCGACTATCAGATAAATAGCTCGGGTATGTAATTATGGTAAGAGGGTCGTGATCGGACTCTTATGGACTGTCATTAACTGTTCATTTTCATATTTTTGATTTAAATATGAATGAATGGGCCCCAGTACAAAGACATATTGAGGTGGTACCGGGTAAACTATATTAAAACAAGTTAGTTTTAATATATGTTTTGTATAAGAGTGTTGTAATAAACTCTTATGGATGATTGTGATACAAGTTGTATATTGGGTAGAGCTCCCCGAACAAAAGACACTCTGCCCGATTTTTTGTAAAATATGGATCCCGATAAATGGGGTATCGGGTCACCCGAAATCCACAGGAATTCCGCAGGTTGATGGGTTGTTAACGAGACCCCGACTGGGGGTGTCATAACTTGGTATCGTGATTAGGTAAACGATTACCTAGGGAGCTCCGAACGGGTATCCACAAGTATGGTCCTAATACTCAGCTCCGCCTCGCCTAGGTATCAAGAGTGTAGGTACAAGAGTACCGAAAATGGCGGGCATGGGTCTAGATCATGCATTATGTGTTGCATGTTTTCAGGCTTAACATGCTGTGTGATTTGTGTGAATAATATACATGGTAGATTGTATATGGAACACTAGGGCTAGAAAACGTAACCTTAGGGGTTCGAAAAGAAAAATGAACATGATAGTTCGGGAACTGATTTATATTAGTGGTTGACATTATGCACCACTAAGGAAAAAGGGATGAACGGTGTAATTCATGATGTTAAAGTCTATTAGTGGTTGACACGTACACTACAGGTAGACTGAGATAGAAATTTGAGAACTCTATTGCTATCTAATACGTGTAGATGGCTAGCAGAGGAAGAGGACGTCGGAGTGGTGGGCGGAGTAATAACCCACGACCATCGGCTTTAGACTAACAAACCTTCATAGAGGCGCATTGTTGTCAGCGATCACACTTTATGCAAAAAGTAGCTGTTGTTGCTGCCACCATCGCACAAGCTAGTGCAATTGGGAACCAAGGGGGGGTCAAGTCACCTCTAGAGGTTTGAGGCACATGATCCTTTAGCCCTCAAGGGAGGAGGAGACCCAATGGTGACGGGTCATTGTTTCCGATCAGTCGGAAAGATATGGCACCGCAATTGCCATCATCAGACAAAGGAAGCGCTGGCCGTGACTCCGCTTTTAGTAACTCTACTCTCACTAGAGTACAAAGATGGGGGGTTATCATTTTCTCCTTTGTCAAAAATCTACTGGAAATATTCAAGGGCTAATCTCCATATGTTTTTGCTACTCCCCTTAGACCCCACTCTCATCTTGAATCCTGTTGATCTTATTTGTCCGTCTCCTTGAACTGGCTGCTGTGTGAAAAAATCTGGTATTCGTATTTTTTTATTTTAACAATACTATTTGGGACAGAACTCTCCTTCAGCCAACTGTTCTCAAAACGAAACTTTATAGGAAGTTCTGCCTTTTACTTCTTGGGGAGAGTATTAAACCAAGCTTGATTCACCATAGCTCTATCCAACCCTCCCTCTTTCCTATGTAAACGGATATCCACATATAGGTAAATCTGAGATGACTATGAGAACAGCCTCATAAAACCTCGGATCAAATTTGGGGTGAGGAGCGGAGCTTTTTTTTTTTCTCTTGTTGATAATATCATTGGAAGTCTCCAATACTACATCACCACAGGTCGGAGGCTGAGCTTAAAATTAGCTAAAGAGCTGTGTAACTTTAATTGAACATAGGAAAGAATTTCCACTTTAAAATTGTTTATTATTCATTATAAGAAAATTTTACTGCCCGGTAAAGTAATACTCTTAATCCATTTCATATATAGGGAAACAAACTGAAGCAATATTGAAGTGAAGAAAGAGCTCAACCTTTCCCCCCCAATTATCATGGTAATCAAATCTATACGGAGAGCAATGTCGATCATCCTTGGATTAACAGGTATATCATCATCTTACTTACCAAGCGAACATGTTACAGATCTGTTAATTATAACCATATTTCTTGGAGATATGTTGTATTTTATTGTGCGCTTGTTAAGTTATTAGTAAATATTGTTGGATGTATGCCCAAAGTCCCAAGTCAGTCCCACCGACAAGAAAAATCAGTGGATGTGATCCAAATCTAAATCATGATTTTTCGGGTATGCACATGCTAAAGGATAGAATTAAATCACGATATTCATTCTAGTATTTTTGAGAACAAAATAATCTAATGAACATTCAAATTTCAATACATTTGTAAATGACGATAGTAATATTCGTATTGTAATTTTATTTTTCATTCAACTTGTTTATGATGCCGAAGCCAGAAAATATGGTCAAAGGAGGCATAAATATTTTGGGTTGGGGCATGGCGGATGACTAAGCATCATACCTTTAAACAAAAGATCAAGGGTTCAAACCCATTGTAAAACATTTTTCTCAATTTTCATCCCTAAGCCTCTATGTACCGCCCTATTGTGCATATTGCAAAGTTTGTTTGGATCCTTAGTTTGGTTCTAGATTGCTTTCTTTCATTTAAAATTATTTTTTCTAATGAAGAAATTCCTTTTTGATGGAAAATTATAGACAATAAACTTTTTTTTCAAGCTAAATTGTGTCATTTGGCCTAGTGGGTACTTTTGTAGTAGTGTTCAATAACTACCATCGACATTTGGGGATCTTTCTTAGATAATGCTTCTCTTCACTTGATATAAAAAATTCTATTTCTAAATAATCCTATATTTACCTTACCTGTCCCATTTTTTCTTTTTTTTCTTTTTTTTTTTTATCCTAGTGCAACTTGATATAATTAAGTAAAAAGCCTAGGGTATAGGGGTCTAATAGGTCGTGTAAGGTCAACATGGTCTAATATTTTGTAGGCCAAGCAAGAATATTCTCATTATTTCAAGAATAAAAGTATTAAAAGAATATTCTCATTATTTTATTTTCATATTTGATTTAATTTATTACTAAAATATAAAAACATAATTTCCTTAAAATCTCAATCATATGATAACTGACGCTTATGTAGTTAGTTGATATCTTTATATTGTCTTTCGTGAGGTTGCTCATAAGGTGATGATTAGGCGCAACTCGAGGTAATTCAAAATGTAATTGAGTAACCAACAATGATTCACCCCTCCCAATGTGGCTGAGGGTACACCCATGGCCTCTCAGAGATGTTGGTCTCCAAAGTTCGGAGACCCGAGGATCAGTTGAGCCCGGCCAGCCCAAGTCTTCGCGGGTTGCCAAGCCCTGGCTGGCTCCAACCTATAGGCTTTTAGGCCCACCCAAAAGCCTATCCTTAGGCCCGTCCTTTAGGCTCGCCTTTTAGGCCCACCCACCCCCTATTCCTATGTTATTATTTGTAAATACATTATGTAACTCTATTTATAATATGTATTTTGTTAAAAGTTTATTATATAAGTAAAATATAGGTACACTTAGCCTTGCGGCATTAAATTTTAAGCAAATGGTGAAGGATTAAAATTAAAAATATGGTTTTAATTATCAATAATAAGCCTCGTCGCTCAGCCCATCAAGCTCGCCCGCCTCTACCATTAGGCTCGTCATTGGGCCTCACTAGGCCAGCCTAATATAAGGTCCGTGGGCTAGGTCGCGAGCCTTAAAAATACAATGTCTGCCCGATTCATTGATTGTCAACAGTTTATAGGCTCAAATTAATCGCCATATGTTTATAATTCAAAGGCAAATTTATCTCATTCGTTGGAGGCCTCACTTGTAGAGATCATTACTCTAATCTTTGGCCGTATAAAATACATGGCGAGGTTCTCAATTGCATGACTAATGAGTAATGAGTCTTGGGAACCAGATCTAATATCAGTTAGGTTAGTGGGGTATAGAATAGTGAAAGGACGTATAGAATAGTGAAATGACGAATTGCGTGAATATTGTCTATGGAAAGGTTTGTAGACAAACTCTTGACTCACCAGTCAATTAGGGGTCATGATGTATTGCTAGATACCATTCATCACTTGCTCAAAATCAATAATTGATTTGAGTGACCAACATAATTGGAAACCTAATAGGTCACACACATAGAAGGTGTGATAAAGGAATAAAATTGTCTTGGATAGGATCCAAGCTGAGGGAAAGTGATTTGGATGAGATCCAAATTAAAGGAGAATGTTTAGGAATAGGACCCACTCGGGATTAGAAGAATTCTGAGGCCATTTGGATGGGCACAAGGGTCATTGGGCTCATTCTTAGGCCTAAAGCCCATGAGAGAGAGCCCCCCACATGCATGAAGATGCATATGGTCGGCCATCCTTATTAATGAGAGGCACTTCGGTCTTTTTCCACTTGTAGGCTATTATATAAGCCTCAAAATCAGAGCCCTAAGGCATGTGGTAATCATCATTCTCAGATCAAAAATAGAGAAAATGTTTCTCTCCTCTCCTTTAAGCTTCCCTCTCAAAGTTTGATCTTGGCTAGCACCAAGAATCAAACTTTAGTCATTTCCTTTGAAGGTTTTCTTCTTCATCCTTCATGTGGTGGATCAACATTCGAGGTGTGCTTAGGCTTGGACACTTGGTTTGCTCCAAATCTACACCAAAGGAAACCTTATACACCTAATAGAGGTTTGGAACTTCACAAATGTATCAACTTTCCTTCTATTTATGCTTCATGGACGAGTTTGATGATCCAAGGGATCCATGGCTGGGGTTTGTTTACTGTGAAAATTTTAATTTTCCGTTGTGCAATGCATGAGATGCTTTTTGAAACCCCAATAGTCTCTCCATCACATTAGGCAAAGTTGTTAATCTCAATTGTCATTTTTATCGTCTTAGCTAGGGGAAAGAATTTAGCTGAGGACTTTTGCAGTAAATCTCCCCAAGTAGTAATAGAATCTAACATCTTCGAATACAACCAACTCTTAGCCTTGTCTCATAGAGAAATAGGGAATAGGCGAAGCCGTATGGCATCATCACTCACCCCATTGTACTTTACCATGTCATAAAACTTCAAAAAATTAGATATTTGAGTGTTGGGGTCTTCATTGGGCAACCCAATAAATTGGATGGCTAGAATCTGCTGTAGGGTGATGGGCTTAAGCTCAAAGTTGTTACCTTGGATTGCCACCCAACTTCGCACAAACACCAACTAGTACCTAAATCACATGAAACAAGGAACAAGATGTGAATAAACCATAATGAAATAAAATCCAAAGTAAAGAAGGGCTAATTGGTATCAATATTAGTAAAACACTCAAACTTCGACAATAGCTTAAAAACTTGATAGGCACAAATGGTGCTTATAAAAATATGTTCATAATGAGCAAGCACACGGTCGCCTTAAGTAATATAGTACCGGGCAACCCAAGAATTGATGGCTCGAATCAATAGGGGAGGGGTGATGGGCTTAAGCTCAAAGTTGTTAGCTCGATTGTTTGCCTTCTTACTAGGGGTTGAATTCCAATGAGTGGTAAGGCATAATCCCTCAAGGCCATAGGTGAAATTGCCATGGAGGGGTGTTTTGAGGCACACTTTCTCACTTCTTAATTCAACATCCTCCTCATCTCGAAATCCTTCAAGATTTTCCATGGGTTTTTGCAACAATCTAGCAGCTTCTCTCTTATCCTTTATGATTTTTCTAATAGTTCTTTTCACTTCTAAATCAAGAGGCCATGGATAAGATTATTGCCACCCAACTTCGCATAAACACCAACTAGTACCTAAATTACATGAAATAAGGAACAAGATCTGAAAAAACCATGATGAAACAAAATCCAAAGTAAAGAAGGGTTACTTGATATCAATATTAGTAAAAACACCCAAAATCTCTAACAACAACATCAAAAACTTGATAGGCTCAAACAGTGCTTATAAAAATATGTTCATAGTGCGCAAGTGCATGGTCACCTCAAGTAATATAGTGAAAAGTTGAGTATCGTCCCACAAGGACTTGGGATACTAATTACCGAAATTATAATAGTCTTAGCTTTATAATGGAATTGAAAACTAAACCGAGCAATTGAAATCCTAAACCAACTTTTCAAACAAGCAATTTGGTCAAATGTGAATGAACTTAAGGTCTAGGGTTTTGACTTCACTTAGCCAATCCCTGTGGAAAAGGTCCAATTTTAGCCCCAAATGATATCTAAATCATCATTAATGACAAGTCTCACAAATGCATATGTGAATCTTTCTCAAGTATCCACACACTACCCTTAGAACCAAGTCATCTTGCATTTCTACTCAAACCCCATATTCTAAGGATGCAATGAACCCTAGAAACTATTAATACCCCATGTAACCCATGAATATCACTATCTATGATGAATACTCTATCTAACATCTCATTTGTTCATTACCTCCCGCCCAAAACAAATGTAAAATCATGCTAATGGTGATCAAATACTAGCAAGCAATAAGAATTGAATAAAACATTTAATAGATAAAAATTCAAACATCAAATGGAATACAAATCAACACCTTGCTTCATAGTTCTGGCTAAACTACATCAAAACACTAGATTAGAAGTTCAGAACATCTTAAGGAGAAATACAATCAGCAAAATAAACAAAAGCATAGAGGAAGGAAAAAGAAACTAGAATGAAGAATGGAATCTTGGGCTCCTCTCTTCTTTCTCCTATTGGCTTCAATTTAGGGCTTCAAAGTAGCCTCTCCCTCCCTAAGAACATTTATTTTCGGAACCTTAGGATGTCCTATTTATAGGCCAACCGTAAAAATGCTACAAATGGGCTTGTCCTATTTATTTTCAACGCCAAAATTGGTGCCCGACGAGAAGAACACTGCTACAGGATCCCTTCAATCATGCCACGAAGTGAGACTTCACGCCTCGGCGTGAACAATGTCACGCCTCAGCGTGAAACTTCATGCCTCTACGTGAACACTATTTATAGCTTGACATTTTTTTGCTTCGTGTCGCTTTGTTTCTGATCCAATTCACTCCAGTTTCTTTCGTTAGCTCTAATGATTGATTTAATCATAAAGATGATCATTTAGAGTATTAAAACACTTATTTATGTCATAAAAACTATAAAATACTAAGCAAAACATGAAAATAAAATGAGTATAAAAATACTGATCACTTGTTAATGATACATCCACTTGTCCTTTATAATTCATAACTCATTTTTATACCATAAGCATTCCACCAAACAACGTATTATTTATTTTAGGACAGATTTTGTATATTAGGAAAGCTTCTTTATAAGGATTTGTACATTGTTCTTATTTGTAATCCATAAATATATGAATATCATGGCAGGCTACATGTTGTCGTTTTCTTGTCTCTATTCTTTCATAAACATGAGTTGCTTGGGAAAAATACTTTTAATCTATAATTTCAAGATTTTAATTTAGAATATTTTTATTTTATTATATGCAGCAAGAAGCTTATAAAGAATTATTAAAAGTCCTTGTTTTTTAGTTCTTTTATTAAAACAATTTGCTTTGAAACTTTAAATTATTCGTTATTTCATTTTTATCACTTATTATAAATTTTTTATTAAATAGAAATGTCAAGGCATATTTTAAATGAAAAGAACATAGAACCACAAATATAATTCATGTACAGTTTTGTAGTATTTTTTACAAGGTTTTCTTAGACCTAAAACACGTTTAAATGTTTTTTATGACAAAAAAAGCGCTTAGTAATATTTTAAAAAGCGTTTAAAGTTAAAAAAAAAAAATACTTTGAGCTTTTTGAGAAGCACATGGGAGGTGTTTTAATTTTATATTTTTATTTTTGATATTCTTAAAATACCTACTTATTTATCCTTTAAACATCTATTTATTTTATTTAAAAAATCAGATAATATCACATATTTTAAAAATTCAAATATTTTTTTTTAAAAATTTATAGTCATAAAAAAGAGTTTTATAAAATAAGTATTTTAAGTTTTTATTAATACAAATGTTTACATACGTTTATTAATTAATTTTAAATATTTTTATAATCATATGAATAATTATTTTAGGTTCTTATTAATACAAATGTTTATGTATATCTATATTTATTCATTAGTTCAAATATTTTTATAATCATACAACAAAATTATTTAGGTTTTATTAATACAAATATTTATATACGTTTATTCATTAATAATTCACTTATTTCTGTAAATATTTTTAAATTCTTATAATCATAAAAATAGTTGATTTGGGTTTTATTAATATACATTTTTATATACTTATATACTTTTGTAATAATTTTTTTATTATGATATCCTATTTTTTAATTAAATATTAAATGTCCTTGGTAATTTTAATGATAAAAGCTGCTTATACGATGCGATATATTATAAAAGCTTTTGTAGAATCCGTTTTTTCGGATTCCTACAAAAACACTTTCGATAGAAACACTTTCCCTATTGAGAATGTACAGTAGTGAGCCATAGCACCCTTCTAAACCCCTAAAACCAGGTCTTTATTAATAAGATTATGGAAACTGTAGCAATTGACTAATTGACTATGATTATTACTAATAATTGACAACAACAATATACAACGGTGCATCAAATATATAACAAATAATAAGTAAAGGAAAAGGGGAAAAAATGTACCTTAGTATCGAATCACTAAGTGCTATCAATAGAAAATATGATCGGTCTAATAACAAACATTCCTTATTAAATTAAAAAGCCAAATTATAAATCGGTGTCAAATTATTTATTGAAGCATACATGGATGTTGAGTTCCACACCTAGACCCATTTATTTAGCATGAGCTCTAATTCCACATGGTTCCATTTTATTTAATCATAGAGCAAATCATGCATTCATAATCTTTTGAAATCTTGTTGAAAAGAGATTTGAGATTTTTGAAAATAGAATATCACTTTAGGAAAATTTAGAATAGTTGGAATTTGAAAATGGATATTTGAAAATGAATCTAAGACTTAGAAAATAAAAGAATAGTGTATTTTGATTTTTTGTGAAATTTAAAGAAAATGATTTTAGAATATAAAAGTATATATATATATATATATATATATATAGAGAGAGAGAGAGAGAGAGAGAGAGAAAATGATTTATATATATGCTATATGTTACAAAAACTTTTTTGTAGAATCTATCTCAAGATAACATCTCAATGACTAATAACAACAATACTAATCACTCACATATTACAAATTCACAAACCAATTAAAATATTTTTTTATATTTAGGTGCATCCATATAGGTTGTGTTTAGTTCACGAAAAAGTAATTAGGAAAGAAAAAATATAAAACAAATTATTTTCTCATATTTGTTTCCATATTAAAAATTCCCTATAAAATCAAATATAATTAAAATTTATCAAAATATTATATTTTTAAGTTAAAATAAATAAAATGAGTTTGAAATAGCAACTAAAGATATTTCTTTAATTTTATCTTTATTCTGTAAATTTATTTATTTCTACATTAATTTTCTTATTTTATAATTTTGTATTTCTCTCAAAAATATACTATATTTTCATGGAATTGATTATTTTTCACCATGGTCTTGACAATTCATTTAGCATGCATTTCCATACTTCAATCAATACTCCCATGCTAAGATATTGTCACATTATGACATGAGATACAATTGAGAATATAAAATCTAACTGGAAAAACAACTGAAAAATTATAAGATCCAATAGGGAAACAACAGAAAAATATAAGATCTAATAGCCAATTCAATCCTCCTTTTGTTGATTGATTAGGGATATTCAAGGCCCCATTCTGTAAGGAGAAACTAGAGTCTCTATGTACAAAGTCACTTCTTTCTGATAATGCTCTACCTGTTTGTAGTTTGTGATGTTCTTCCAAGTGCTATTTTTAGAATCACAAAGCAATAACTTCCTATCATGAGCCACCAGAAGCAGACCATACTCCAAAGAACGCAGCACAGTGTGTCCACATAAATTAAAATGATCATCTCTACAACGCTCTGATTTGATCATGACTCTTGAGGTTTTGTTTGCATGTCCATTTTGAGTCAGTGACTAATTCTTAATTTGCTCAGAATAAAATTAAATATATTTGAGCCAAGAAAGTGTGAGAAAATCGGGGAAAAAGTGTTCCTTGTTTTCTTGGTATTTCTCAATCAGTTTCAGATGGAGGTCACAGAGATATAGCGAGTCTCTGGTTTTCAGGTTTTATCAGTTGGCGCCAAACTAAAGAATATTAATATATTCTCGGGGGTTGTAAGTTCAAAACAACAAAAATATTTGAATGCATTGATAACATTCCTCAGCATGGATTTTAAATCTTGGTGAGGGTTGTAAAGAAGGAAGGGTTGTTGTTGGAGGATAAAGGAAAGTCCATATCATTATAAATAGTATTATTATTATTATTATCTATTTATTACAAATTCTTCCAAAGTTATTCAAATAGGTTCACATAGAAATTTTATCTAGATAGCCATAGACTCTTACTGATGGTAGTTCCATATTCAAGTATTTTAGCAAACCCTCATGCTTTCCCTAACAATTTAATGACCATATCTGGATTGAACACTATGCTATTATATGGTATATATCATTTCTTGTTTCATATCTTGCTTGTTTCCCTTATGAAAAAAGCTTGTTTATATTTTTATTTATTTCAGTTTCCTAACATAAATTATATTTATCAATTTTTATAGATGGATGAAGATGTGTCATTAAATGTTGAAGGTTACATTGAAGAGGAAATTGCATCAAAAAATTCAACAGAAGAAGGCAAAGAGGGGATGAATTGATAAATAATAGTGTTGAAATGACAAAGAAAGAAAAGGTAAAAATCATCAACTCCACCCAAAACTTAAAAGAACAAAAGGGAAGTGAGGGGACAAGAAATATTTTTGTAATATGGGATCATTTCACTAGGAATAATCGCAGAAAAATCCACGCATCATGCAATTATTGTGGTCAATCTTATGCTAGTGATTCTAGAAAAAGTAGACTAGTAATTTATGGAGTCACTTACAATTCAAAATGTCGGAAATAATTTACACAACAGCTGATAAAAACAAAAGATCATTAGTTGTGATGCTAAGAAAGAGGTCAGAGATAGTGATAGTGTTAAGATTGGAAAATTTAAAGGTTGCTGGGCAATATGATCCCTAAGCAATTAGACAATCCTTAACATCAATGATTATTCGTGATGAATTCCTTTAGAGTCATTGAAGGGAGAGGGATTTAAGGATTATTCTCACTTATTAGAGTTCAGATTTGTAATCTTCTCCCATCGCTTCTCAAGAGACGCATAAAACATTTACGTAACATAAAAACTTTTGAAAAACATTTGAAAATGAACGCTTGTATTTATCAACTGATACTGGGTCATTTATTTAGAATTGGTAATTATATACAATCTCTCATCGGGATTGATAAAGATTGGACGTTACAAAAACGAATTTTGAACTTTTGTCAAGTTCCTAATCATAAAGGAAGCACAATTGGAAGGGTGATTGAGAGTTGTTTGTTAGATTGGGGCATTGAGTATGTTCTCACAATTACTGTTGATAATTCTAGTTCTAATGATTTAACTATCGTGATGTTTGAAAGATCAATTTCGAGGTGTGGTTTTAAATAATGAATTCTTGCATGTTCGTTTTGTTCTCGCACATATTTGAATCTTATTGTTCAAGATGGTTTGAAAGAGCATAATGAATCTATTATCAAGATCCTAATGCAAGCCATATATTAGATAATCTCCAATTAGATGGATGTTTTTAAAAAGTGCTGAACATGAAAATATCATATAAGCATCTTTGTGTCTTGATGTGAGACTAGAAATTCAACCTATGGATGTTGGGATGCAATATAAAATTCTTGAAGCAAATTTTTGTTAGGTTGCAATATCAAGGATGCTAAATATAAAAACATTTCAAAAGAGAAAATTAAGGCCCTCTAGAAAAAGAAGATCGAATAGAGCACGGGTGTTTGTTAAATTCTGAAGATGTTTTATGATGTTACTTTGTGCTTTGGGATCTTTGCATGTTACTTCAAATTTTTTTTTTTTTTAAATAACTGGTGTCTATGCAAAGAACATTGCAGAAAATGACTAATGGGGGGATAAAGTGATGGATGGCTATGCATGCAGAATGAAGGAAAAATTTGCCAAATAGTGGGAAAATTTTAGTAATATTAATTATTTATTACATGTTGCTATTGTTTTGGATCCCCGATATAAGTTGAAGTATGTGAATTTTGTTTTGAGCAAGTATATGAAGCAAGTCAAGTTGTCACAAAAATTGTTTTGGTTGAATCAACTTTCAATCGATTGTATGGATGGTATAATGATTTTTATTCAAGTGAACTTGGGAATGAAATGAATACTCCCTCTAGATCAAGAAGAATTGATGATAATGATAGTGATGATATTGATGATGCATATTGATCTAAGCTTAGTACACAGGCGCCAAGCAGCCCAAAACACGAGCTCAAATGTCAGTTTAATAGGAGATTAAGGAGGTGCCCGGCACTGCAAGTGCTCTAATCTCTTGATGATATCCCCCAAACACAGGCCCAAAATGAGGGCCCAATCCACCCCTTCAAAAGGATGGTAATATAATCAGCCCAAAGAATCCGTATTAAAGAAAAATACCCCATTTCCACCAATTAGGGAAGTAGGATATTTGCTAATAATTGCCCATCAATTATCACTTATTAATCGGTTAACGATAAGGAAAGAAAATCCCTCACGCAATGGGAGAGATATCGTGTCATCATCCAACTAGGAAAGTTATCATGATCACCCATTATAAATACTCAGCCACACCCCATCTGAAAGGTACGTATAAAAATTCACTCCCTAAGGGGCTGATTTTCTTCCACCTAAAGAATTTGACTTCAGCATCGAAGAGGTAATCTGCGAACCTCACGATCCTTTTTGTTTCTTATTGGCATAGGGAGTGACATCCGTGAGTCGGATCGACCCATCAATTCCAAAGAAGCTCCACTTAGTTTTGGTAGAAGAAGCATCATCAATTCTACAACTATCCGTGGGAACGAGAACTCCTTTACAAATAAAGCTGATCTCTCAATGACTGATGGTATCGACTCGGAACACAAGCAGGAGCCACGCCAATCCCCCAAGGATGCAAGACCAGCAAGGCGACATAGATAGCCGACCTCTTGGAGGCACACTAGAAACTCTACACACTAATATTGACGATATGGAGGAGCTCATCTCACCAACCAACGTCTGCTAAGAGAGTTGGAGCAACTCACCAGGCAAATGCAACGCCCCTTAAGAGGCGCGCAGTCTCGAGAGAAGGCCAAACCCCACCATTTACCTGAGAAGAACAACAACACCTCGACCCTCATCGAGAAGTAAATGGAGAAAGAGAAACTAGCCAAACCAGGGAGCATGATCCTTACAAACCCCATGAGAGAATCGATTTGAGGGAGCAGGCATGGTGTGGACAATGGGGCTGGCGTGGACCAATTTCTTATTGGGCCAGAAACAGGAGCTGGCCATGGGAGCAGAGTTCAAGGACATCTAAACAAGAGCCCTCAAATGCACACGGCTGAGCCGCAGTTGGATCGAGCCCAGCCTCATGGACGCCCGTACAACAAACCGAATCCCCGTCACGAGGTGCTGCACTTCCTCTGCAAAATCTAATGTCGCAAATCGAAATGTCCGACGGAATGAAAGACCCGATCGATCACCTCACATATAAGAAACCGCATGAAGCCGCATGGATATCAGACCCATAATGATGCGTAGCTCGCTTATCACGCCTAAAGGGCCCAACATTGGCCCGGGTTTCTAACAGACTCCCGGCCGCCTTCCATCTCATCATCTACGAGCTTCCATCGCATTCATCTCCCACTTTATCTGAGTAGACAGAAGCCAAGTTATCACCTTCTCGACCATAAAGGTAGCTCGCAGGAGAGCCTCTCGAGGCTGTATGTCCGTAGAGATTCAACGCAGTCGCTAAAGGTGATATTCCGATGAAAAGTTCGCCATTACCGCTCATTGCAGGCTAGGTGTAAATAAAGACCTAATGTTCTCATTCAAAAACCTCAAAGAGTAACAATACCAGGTGCTCGCCAAAATAGAGAAGTATATCAACGGTGAATAGCTTCTCTTATCCAAGCAAAGGAGCTTCACTCAAAAGGAAAAGAGAAGGGCGCAAGAAATCTGAACGAAGCCCTAAGAGGCGTGCAGATGTGGACATCCCCAAGGATGAACAGAGAAAAGGGTGAGCTGGCCCCAAAAGACAAGGGAACGCCGCAGAGAGCCTCGACCACCTCACCGAGTCAGAGCAAATGCAGATTCACCTCGACAACACACCCCCGACAAATTCTTTGTCACGTGTCCACGCTGGCAACATGAAAATTTTCTAAGGTGGCACCCGTGATAAAGTCGACCTAACAAAGAGACAATACTAAATATCAGTTCCACAGGATCACGGACACCGAACCCATGACTACATCCAACCGAGAAAGATTGAATACCCGATCCAATGCGACATCTTCACCGTTGACGGCTCCCGTAAGGGCAAGAATAAGTCCAGCCACCACCACATCATCAGCTAACCCCATCTTAGCACCAACTGCCTTTGGGAGAAATCCACGTGATCTCTGGAGGGTTTGCAGGAGGCGGAGAGTCCAGCTCAGCCAAGAAGGCCCACCTGCATAGCATCAGATCAGGGGAAACATTAGAAGTACAAGCCGTATCCAAACTTCCTCGGCTGGATACTACCATAACCTTTTTCTACCCGCATGGAAGGTCGCCAACACTTGATGACGATCCACTTGTGATAGTGCCGGGTAGCCATTAAACGATCCATATATCCTTGCTCGACAACTAGCTCGACCGACATCATCTTCACATCGCCACAGGCATTAGAAGGAGGCTAGAGCCGCCAACGCCGCCTACGTAGTTCTCTAGAGAAAGAGGTCACTCGTGGCCGATACACCTAGTGCTCACTTGGGAGAATCATGCTGTGCCACGACAATAGTAAGATTTCTCATAGTAGATGTATTCCATCGCCTTACAACATGTTACTAGGTAGGCCCTCTCAATACCATATGTCATCCCTCCGCCTATCATATGGTTATCAAATTTCCAATTGCAAATAGAGTAGGAATGGTCCGAGGAAACCAGTGCATAGCTAGGGAGTGTTACTCAGCTTCAATGAAGCAAAAAATGGTCGACAACATCTATATGAACGAGCTCGACATGTGAGACGAGGTGAGCACCCGACTTGCGCCCTCGTAAGAACTGTGAGTCTGCATAAAATTTGGTGACCAGCCGTAAAACCTCGCCACATAGGATCTAAGCTGAAGCAAAGATGTCAAAGCCTTCATTCGCTTAAAAGCGTAACATAGATATTCGCTTCGAAACAGAAGACATGGAAGGAATCGATCCGCAAAGGGTCACCACAAGCAAACGTCACCCATCCTTCAAGCCGCCAAGCAAAGAAGGAGCTTCACCTCGAGTAAGGCGACACGAAGATGGTCTAAGCTCTCAAAGCAGATGCAATCGTGAGGTCAATATCCCGAAAGTGGTTAGCCAACGTTGTTCTCGCCAAAAGCAAACGAAAATGGCGACTTTGCATCGACATTTCATAGAGGTCTGTGGCTTCGCCCAAAAGATAGCTTCCCTCTAACTTGAATTGACCTCATGGACGCCACCTACCGGTCATGAACCTCTACTTCATGGACGCCGGCTACAATTAGATCAGCATGATCCCAATACCAAGAGAAGACCTCATTCACATCGGGCAAGGAACCCATCGTTATCGAAAGGATGCCCTTTGACTGAAATGCAGGGAGCCACTAATGTTAAGGTCAGTCAACAAGACGTTCCAAAAGCAAATTGGAGCATCTATAGAGGTATATATAAATGACATGTTGGTAAAATCAGTAAAGGCCGAGCTCCAGATAACCCACTTAGTCGAGGTGTTCCGTAGTCTTGAAAGCTACAATATGAAGTTAAACCCAGCCAAATGCGCCTTCGGAGTCTCCGCCGAGAAGTTCTTAGGTTTTATAGTTAACATCCGAGGAATAAAAGCAAACCCAGACAAGAAAAAGGTCGTGCTCGATATGCTGCCACCTTCAAACATTAAGGACATTCAACGCCTGACAGGAAGAATAGCTGCACTGAGCTGCTTCATGTCTAAGGCCAACGACAAATGTCAGCCTTTCTTTCAGGTTCTGAAAAAGGCCTTCCAATGGGATGCACACTACAAGGAGGCATACATGACACTCAAAACCTACCTGAGCTCTCCCCCCGTTCTAGTAAGCCCTTACGAGGGAGAACTCCTCACTCTCTACCTGGCCATTTCAAATTTCTCAACTAGTGTCGCCCAGATCAAAGAACGGGACAGGGTGCAACAGCCAGTCTACTATTGCAGCCGGGCTCTAAGAGGAGCAGAGAAGAGGTATCCAAAGATGGAGAAGCTGATCCCAGCGTTGGGAACTACATTTAGAAAACTCCGACCTTACTTCCAAGCTCATACCATCGAAATCCCAACTGAATATCCGATGAAGCAAATACTGCATAAACAAAAAACCTCTGGAAGGCTAATAAAGTGGGCTATAGAGCTGAGTGAGTTTGACATCAGGTACAAACCAAGGACAACGGTAAAAGGGTAGATCTTGGCAGATTTCATCATGGAATTCACCCCAGCAGAGTCTACGAAAGCTACCTAACTGACGCCCGACCTCCCCATCTGGAGGTTATATGTGATTGTACGCCACGCCCAAGGAAGCGCAAGTCCGATCCTAACCTCTGCCACGATAGATGTGTAATACGCCCTCACCGCTTCCAAGCTCCAATAACGAGGTCAATATGAGACTATCATAGTCGACTTAACCTCACCCACCTACGGAAGCAGATCAACTGAAGTGAGCAAATACCCACCGGGTGGTAAAACGTATAGAAGACTTTACGGCCGTATAGAGAAGATGATCCTATATCTCAAGAAGGTGCAAGAATTGCTTAAAAAGTTCATGTGAGTTCAGGTCAAACATGTACCAAGAGGAGAATTCCTCGAGTCGATGCCTCAAGTAAAATTGGCAATAGCCTTCACAAGAAGACTCCGAGCGCATTCTATACCCGCTAACACCGTCCCAGAACCTCAATAAGCATCGACAACGGAGAAGTCTCCCCTGTGATGTCCGAACCGAGCTGGATGGACCCCATCTGGGATTACTTGGTGGAAGGAACATTGCCAAGCGACCCAAAGGAGGCATCCAAACTCAGAGCAAGGTCGGCAAGATTCACTGCTCATCGTGGGACCCTTTATAAAAGAGGCTTCTATGCCCATTCTAAGTGTGTAGGAAGGAAGACGCCACTATATACCTGCCATGAGGGAAAGCATTTGTAGCAACCACATCGGAGCTCGAACCTTAGCAGGAAAAACCTTGAAGTAGGGGTACTATTGGCCCACAATGCTCAAAGACGTGACAGAACTGGTCAGAAAATGCAAGGCTTGTCAAGAGCATGCCAAGATCTCTCATCTCCCATCTAAGCCTGGTCACCATGCCCCGTCAAAGAATGGGAGCTAGACATATCGGGACCCTACCCACTGGAAGCGGGCCAATGCAAATTTATAATCAGGGGTCGCGGGACTATTTTACCAAATGGGTCGGGGCTTCCAACTTCTTAGCAACAATCATAGAACGTATGTACAACTTCATCTGGCTCTATAATTAGTGCAAGTTCGGGATCCCGAGATCCCTCGTGTCTGATAATGGGAAATAGTTCGATAATCCTGAGTTCAAGGATTTCTGCGCCGAGCTCGGAATCAAGAACTACTACTCATCCCCAGCTCATCTGCAGTCCAATGGGCAAGCAGAGGTCACTATAAGAACTCTCAAGGCAACGCTGAAGACTAAATTGGAAGATCTAAAAGGAAAATGGATAGAGTACCTCCCCAAGGTGTTATGGGCACACAAAACTACGCACAAGTCAGCAACTCGGGAAACCCCATTCGCTCTTGCCTTTGGCACCGAAGTAGTAGCTCCTTTCGAGGTCAGATTAAAGTCACTAAGGATTGAACTCGCAAGCATCGAACACAACGAAGAGGTTCTCCGCCTAAATATGGATCTCCTAGAAGAAAAGCGTGAGCAGGTCCTAAAGCATATTGAGGACTATCACAGAAAGACAGCAAGATACTATGACCAAGGGTCAGCTTCTCCAAGAGTTACAAGCCTGGTGACCTGGTTCTAAAAAAGCTTCTGCCAGCAAGGAAAGACCCCACACATGGGAAGCTGGGACCTAATTGGGAAGGGCCCTACATCGTATCCCGCATAATCCGACCTGGAAACTACGAACTCTAGACAAAAGAAGGAAAGACCCTGCCCCACTCATGGAACGCTAAACACCTCAAACAGTTCTACCAATAAGACCTCGAATGTGGGGTCTTTAGTAAAAGAACTAATGTTCGATTTTAAATAACAAGCCTCTATGTTCATTTTTAGGGTCGCCTCTAAAATTGTGATGGATCAAAAAGTAAGATTATACACAAAGGAGCTCATTGAAAGGTCTAGCAGAAAAGCGCATGTTTCACAAAAGATCGTTTTTATGTCAAAGGAGGTTACAGCTAAATACGCAGAATTACATTCAACTAAGCTGCCTTTAGTACCTCGTAGACAAGTGGCACAAACAGCTTTTCTACTCCTCAAAAAAAAAAAAAAAAAAAAAAAAAAAAAAAAAAAAAAAAACCCACAAGGAAAAAGAAGAGAAGAGAAAGGAGCTCGCTGGCGTAAGCTCGAAGTCATACAACACAAATACAAAATTTCATTAAAAAAAAGTTACAATCACCTCAGAGGATTACAAAATCTTTCTTTGCATCTCAAAAATTACAATTAGCAAAACATTCTTCACATTGGCCAACACCCGGTTAAGGCAAAAACCACAAGAAAGGGAAAGATAAAAAGGAGAGAGGGAAAGAAAAAGAGAAAGAAAAGGAGAGAGGGAAAGAATAAGAGAAAGAGAAAGAAAAGAAGAAAGAGGAAAGAAAAAAGGACAGAGAAAGCGGGACTTAAAAGTTTTCCTCACACACCGCCCCTCCGAATACGCAGTTTCCTAGCACAGCTCCATCACCGGCATAGCTGTGAACACATAACTCCCACAAGGGAGGAACTAGGGAAAAACACAACTCCTACAAGTGGTAGACCATCGAAACCAAATGTCGGCCCGCGATCACCGGACAGACTCCGTGCAGTGATGACCAAACCCTGACGCTTCATCATGCACAAACTCCACTGGCCAAAGAGGAAGAAGCTCGGGTTGTGGCATGACCAGAGAAGCCGTGGATTTATAAGTGACACTGTGACACTCCTGGTGTGGAAACCACGCAACCGCTCCACCTCCATAGATCCGCATTAAAACCTGCCAGCGTTTCCAGTGGGAAGGAAGACGTAAAGAGCCAAAGAGCCATGTGCCTTGGGAGCCATGTAGCTCAATCTCGTGTGGCCAAATGTGTTCTACCATAAAGAACCCGACACCAAAAGGCTAAGTAGTCATAGAGCCATGTAGCTTAGGAGCCCAAGCAACTCGCCTTTCGTAACTTAATCAAGCCAAAGGCGTAATAGCCTAGAAGGCTATACCTACGCAGCCATGTAGCTCAGAGCCCAAGGTACTCGCTTCACCCACCATCAAAAGGCATAATAGCCTAGAAGGCCAAGTAGCCATGGAGCCATGTAGCTCAGGAGCCCAAGCAACTCAGTTTTTCAGAGCTTAATTGCTCAAAAAGGCAGAATAGCCTAGAAGGCCAAGTAGTCACGGAGCCATGTAGCTCAGGAGCCCAATAGCTCAAATTACAGAGCATAACTACTCAAGGAAGGCCTCGTAGCCAAGGAGCCCCGTAGCTCAGCTCTTAGAACTTAACTGCTCAAAAAGGGTCTTGTAGCCTAGGAACCCCGGTAGCTTAGTTTTGGAGAGAGCAAACAACTTAGAGGGCATAATAGCCCAGGAGCCCAGTAGCTCAGTTTTCAGAACTTAACTGCTCAAAAAGGCCTCGTAGCCCAAGAGCTCACGCGAGTCACGCCTAAAGGGTAGAACAAATTCAGGAGCCAAATAGCTCGCCTCGTGGTTAGTACTGACATACCGTAGCTGCGTACCTAAATCGACAAAACAATAAAAGAGCGATAGTTAATCAATGAATCTTGTATATCAACGAAAAGTCAATGTCATATAATACAAAATCCCAGGCTCCGCCCTGACATAAAGAAGGTTAAAATAAAAAGCTTAGGCGCCCGGGAGGTCTGGCCTCGACTTACTAAGTGAGGGTCGAAAGGCTGAGCCCCGCCGGGCAAGGCGTAAGAGTTGGCTCCGAAGGAACCCGAAGATCATCAAAGTGGAGCACGAAAGCAGTGGGCCCTGCAGCACCTCGACCCACGCTGCCTCGCCTTGGAAGCAAATTCTTCTACCTTCTCAATGTAGCCGGATGTTAACTCTAGGTCTAGGAAAGCCTCCTGAAGCCCCGTTGAAGGCAAGCCACCCTAAGCTCCATTTGCGTAGCCTGCCTTTGAGCCCGCTATCACTACCCTCCGCCTAGCCAAAGCCTCCTTCCCTCTCATGCTCCATCCAAAGCTTGTCAGCCTGCTGCTCCACAGAGCTCACCCGCAGCCTCCCACAAACCCATCCAAGATCGTCACTTTGGCGCACAAGTCACCCTTGATAGCCTGCAGAACTCCTCCTTGGTCACCACCGCTCGATGACCTTCACGTCTTCCGAGCCTTTATCCTCTACCCGCCCACCCCGGCCGAAGCATGTTTCGTGTCGACATACTACAACCTCGCCGTCCCTTATTCGAGCCTCGAAGGTCGGCTCCTTCCTGAGGTCGTCGTGGAAGCAACCTAACTCATAAGATCTCGCCGCCTTGCTGAAGCCCCCAGAAGTACCGGGCCCTCTCGCGCATCTTCGCTGGGCGCAGCCACCCGCCAAAGAACAAGAAATAGCCTAACAAACCGGGGAACAATAAAGAAAAGGATCGGCCGAAGGCTTGACGTACGTGTTGCCCCCAGCGTAAGAGCCGCAGCCTCTCAATGGATAGGGCGTCCACCTTCCCGAGGCTCCGACCGGGAAGGATGGAGGAAACGCCCAACTGCGAGTTCCACATGAGAAACCAGAGAGTCCTCACCCCTACAACACCACAAAGTGCTATCCCTCCTCGCTCATCCCACGCAGAGGCGTGGGCGCCTGCGACGTGGGACTCCAAACTGAAACAGGAAGAACCTCCAAGGGGCTCACCTCCGCCCCTAAAGAGTCTCCGCCTCCGACAAATAATGAAGGCGAAGAAGAGGCCCCCACCTTTAAGACCTTACCCCGAGCAGGGGGGCGAAGAAGAGGCCCCCACCTTTAAGACCTTACCCCGAGCAGGGGGCAACCTCGGAAGCTTGAGTTTTCGCTTACGCTCCTTTCTCAAGACCTCCGAAGTGCCCTGAGCTCTCCCCAGGCCTGCATAAAAGGCTCCAAAACAAGCGCGAAGAGGACTTCGAGAGACGTGGGGTAAAGAAGGCTTCATGACTTAGTGGAGAAGGTCTCTAAAAGGAAGCTCGAGTAGGTCTCGCACTACCATACCAAAATATCCGACCTCATGACCTCGAAATAGGCACGTGGGGTGCACTTAACCATCTTCCGCTTCACCTCTTCGTCTTCAGAACTAAGACCAGGCTGAACACCTGAAGGCCACGTGACCAAGGCAATGTTAGAAATATCCTATAGCCTTTGAAAACCAGGCCAATCCAAAGCGAAGGGGAGCTCACGTAGGTTCTCGTGGAGTGGGCCTGCATCACGAACGCCAAGTGTGTCCTCCCACAAAGGATCAGACCAATGACGGCCACCGATAAAGAGCGAACGCTCATTCCAAAGATTGCGGGAAAGACACGTATGTCCTAATAATCAACTTGGCTGGAGCTCAGATATAAAGAAAGCCTTCAGCGACCTCCTTTACGCTGAAGAAGTATAAGAGCGTATACGCTGGGAACACCCGTTTCTATTCCTAAAACGACGGTAAATTTAACAAAATACCCCCAAAAGTCAGGGGAATGGGGAAAGTCGAGAAGCGGTAGACATTAAAATGCTGCAAAACCCTTTTTATAATGGGATGCAAAGGGAAGCGGAGGATATTCTCGAACGCCATCTCAAAAAAGCACACCATCTTGGGCACTTGGACGACGTAGGAGGTCAGCACGCCGTACCCAAACCCTGATTCCCAAATGGGGCCCACGCTACAAAGATCTCACCATAAAGGTTCAACTCGACTGTGGTCCACAAATTTCAAGATTACGTATAGTAGCCCCTCAAATATTCGTATCTAGGATATCGATTTCACTAATTTTGCCCTTGCCCTTATCCAAAGGGAAAGGAGGTTCCCCTGGGGCAACCAGGTGGACCACCACAACCAAACTATCGGACTCACCACCCATCCGCCCTGAACCAAACGCCTCAATGGAATTACTCCTTATACGCAAAACAAAAGAGCGACCAGACCCATGGAGATATGCAGGGCTAAGCAAGGAAAACGAAAATTGAAGGAATAATGTAAAACCCCAACCAAGCAAGCCCTAAAACCCCGCAAGACTTCAAACCAGAAAAGACAAAGAAGAAGAAAAGACATACCAATCCCAGAAACAAGACGAGAGGGACAACCCCTTGCTGAGATATCGAACCACCAAAAAGCAAACAACAATGGTCAAACAAATTTCAAGAAAAAAGAATCCCAAGCTTCGTAGAGGCAAAAAGCTTCAAGAACAAATGGGAACACACAAAGGCAAATGGTCGATGACGCTTTTAAAGGAAGCTAGCCACAACCAAATGAGCGCGAGAATCAAAAGCCATCATTATCACAAGACGTTAGATGACTAAGAAAGCCCTAATCAAACCTCCCGAGTAGCCATGTGGGACACACCCGATCCAAGAACTAGATACCCCTCGTCTATGTCGCAATAAAGGCTAGAGGCAATTGATCTAAGTTTAAAATAATAGGCGCACAAGCCTAGAACACGAGCCCAAATGTCGTTTAAGAGGATTAAGGAGTGTGCCCAAGACTGTTGTTCTGTAATTCCTCTGATGATATCCCCTAAACACAGCCCAAATGAGGGCCCAATCCACCCCTTCCAAAAGTCTGCAATATAATCACCCAAAAGAATCAGGATAAAGGAAACACCTCATTTCCACCAATTAGTAAGCAGGAGAGCTTCCTAATAATTACCTATAACCATCCCTTATTAATCGCTAACGATAAGGAAAGAAAATCCCTCACGCAATGGGAGAGATATCGTGTCATCATCCAACTAGGAAAGTTATCATGATCACCCATTATAAATACCACACCTAATTCTGAAAAGGCATGGCACAAAAATTCAATTCCTAAGTAGTTGATTTTCTTCCAACGTAAAGAACCGACTTAGGCATTGAGAGCAACCATTTAACCTTGTCAACTTTTGCTTTATTTTCAAGCAGGGAGCCGAGATCAAGAGTCTGGACCAGCCCAAAGAATTCTAGCAAGCTCCAGCTTAGTTCCGGTAGAAAAAACATCATCACATATGAAAAGAAACTGAAAGAGGAGGCATCTTTGGAGTTTAAGTTTGATATTGGAAAGTAATTGTTAGATAATCTTGAAAAGTTGGGATCTAATGATATTTTGGATTGGTGAAAGTTGAATGCTTCTAAATATCCAATTCTCTCCAAGATGACAAGATATATATTAGTGATTCTTATTTCAATTGTCGCTTCTGAATCCACTTTTAGTACAAGCAGACGTATACCTGATGCATTTAGGAGTTCATTATCTCCTAAAATAATGGAGGTACTTGTTTGTTCACAAAATTGGTTAAAGAAAGATCACATAACCAATTTGCAAGAAATTTTAGAGGGGGTTCAAATGTATGAAGAAATCACACAAGGTAAACATAAATTATTTGGTTTGGTAATTTATATTTTTGTGATATATAAAATGATAACTTATCTTCTTTTTTTCTATGTTTTGTTAGAAATTGGAAAATTAAGCAAAACTGTGAAGGAATATCCAATGGAAGAGGATATGTGCAACTCATGTTGCTTAAATGTTTATTGGCTTGTGTATTGTATCAATGACATAAAGGGTGGATACTGATTCAAGTTTTGCTTTGAATTAATTTTATGTTAAGAACATTTTGGTATTCTAGGTAGTTGTTACTTGTTGCTTCATTAATATTCTAGTGTCATAATTATGATTTTGGTATGTTACTTGATGATTTCCAGTAATACATTTTATATTCCCTAAACCTTTAATTTTTCCCCAATTTTATATGATATAACATCTTATCAAAAATTATTTTTTTTAAATACATAAATTGAATTGAAACCGCAGTTCAAACCGCAAACCAAACCAAATCAGAATATTAGATTTGGTTGGTCTAAGTACTTTAAACGGTTTGGATCGGATTGTAATTTTTCCAAATCGATGTCATAGGTTTGGATAGAATGTTAGGCTCAAACCGATCCAAACCGACCCACAAACAACCCTACCTCTTATATAAATGAGTCACGGATTTTTTTCCCAAAAAATATATTTGTACAAAATTTATTATATTATTATATATTTAACAAAATTATTATGAAAATAATTTTAAATATTTATAAAGATATTAATATATTAATAATTTTAAAGATGTCATTAGAAGATATTATCTCTAGCATTATTTATTTTTAGAGTTTATGACTAATTCTTACTTTTAAAAAATTTAAATTTAAATAGATAAAGACAATATTAATTTAAAAAAAATGAGATATTCTAAAATTTTCAGCAAATAAGTTAAGACCTGAAATTTTTTCTAAAAGAATATCTATTCAAAAACTATTATCTTATATTTAATGAAATTATAATGGAAAATAATTTAAATATTTACATGGATATTAATAGTTGTAAAGATATTATTATAGAAAATTATTTTTCTAAGATATTGTTCATGCTCTTAAAATAATAATTTTTAGAGGTTTTTAAAAGAAATAAATTGATTGAGCTAAACAATATAGTGATTAGAGAATCAAACCCAATGTCAAGATCAAGATATCATCATCAACATGTTCCTTGAAATGGACATTAGAAATGGTGAAAGTTGTAATTGAAAACTGTATATACATTAAAAAATATAAATATTTAAAATTATTTTTAAATTGATGAAAATACTTTTAATCTTAAAATAATGAGATATTCTAAAATTTTCTGATATAAATACAAAAGTCATGAAAGTTGATGATTTTAATTTTAATTTTTCCAAAACCAAAATACATGATGTATCATCACAAGGTACCCATTTTATGTTAAAAATAAATACTAAAGGCAGGCATAAGATATGATGATGAATCACAAAGTACACATATTCTGCTTCCAGGAAGGAAGTCTTCTATTCCCAGTCTTGAAAATAGTTTTCAGAACAGCATTATTCTGCTCCTTCAAGTGAATGTCAAATGGCTTATTTTTCCCTGCAAAGTAACCACCCATCTTAAAAAGCCTAAGTTTTGTCTTCAAAATAATACATTTTAAAAGAAAAAAATACCAATCTAATACGTTTCTTGAAAATAATATCCAACTAGTGCTTAAACCGTACTCACACCACGGTTTTAACTTCAAGTTTAAAAACTAACAAATGTATGCTATTATGGGCAGCAATTGTTGCATGTTTGAGAATTGATTGGGATTTGCATACTGTGAGAGAGAGGCTATTCAAATTAAAAGGACATTTAATTAGAAGAATACATGTTTGGAAAAACAGGCGTAAAGACTCATTTTTAATACTACCATGAACACACAGTATTCTATCTCAAATCAATTCATCTAAAGCAGTGAGTCATCAAATTCAATTCAACTGGTTTTCAGTTTTCCCATCAGACTTGTGTATGGATCAATCAAGATTTCTACTCTTGAAAAACAGCAAAATAAATCTCCCATCCCTACACTATGAGGGGGAAGAGCGCTAAGCCTACTTTCGATTCCATATTTCACTCTATCATTATTAATGACTCTTTCTTCCCTAATATGTAAGCAAGAAATATATTATATAAGAACACCACAAAAAAGGGATCCAAAGTACACAGACGTATACAACAAGAACACCTCAAGGCAACACAAAAACAAGGGGGAACAACAACATCAACCCCCCTAGCTCAAACCCAAACACTCCACAAAGTCTATCAAAGAAAAAGAACTAACAAATAAAAAGGATTTCAGCACTGGCAATGAATGCCCCTCATCATCCAACACCTACTACTTTTCCCCCAAAATAGTCTGAAAATGCATCAAGTGTTTTTCCTTCCACCCACAAACAACAACAACTATGTCATCTAAGCAAAGCCTCTCTACTACAAGGAAAGAACACCCACATCATATCAGGCAGGGAGAACATGATTTTTTTTTTTAATAGGTAAATTTTTTGTCCCTATTGTGTTTGAACTCAGACTACCGCAAACCCTCCCATCCCTTACCACTTGACCAGGCCTCATGGGAAAAAAGAAAATGCCAAAACTATAGCACTACCGATGAAGGAGGATGTGATCAATATATTTTTCCTCCTTGAGTATAGAAGCATCATTAGCACCGTCCCAGGATGTGAAGAAAGGATTCTTTCCTTCTTGCTTATTCTTTTTTTTTCTCGTTGTATATTTCATTTAGAGCAACCTCAAAGATATGAAAGAAATACAATTTTCTCCAGAAGATATCAAAGTCAAAACAACCTCGCTTATGGTTTCTAATTTTCATTCTTCATTGTTGATTTTTGTAACTATACTTTTATATTACTATATTTTTTGTTTAGTTTTTATTCAGAGGCCCGTTTGAATTCGTTTAGCGTTTCCTCAGGGGGAATCGCTCCTTCCTAAGAGCTTTGTCTACTCTTTCTGGTGGTCTGCTTTTGTCGCTATAAAAGGGGTCCGGTTCTCACGTAGGGCTTTGCGTAGGGGTCTCCATATAAAATAAATTTCATTTTAGTTTGTCTTTCCTAGCCGTTACAATGGTATATGAGCTAGAACTTTGGGAATGGCTGACGGGACTAAAGCACAAGAAATTCTGGGCTGGCTGGAGGATCTCCAATAAACAATTGTAGGAAACTTTATAACAACATTCAATTGAATTAAAAGAGTTGATTCATATGGTGGCAGCCCTCAACCTTAAGTTCGATCAATCAGTAGAAAAATTGAAGGCCATCGGGATTTCTACAAAAGCTGGTGATTTAGTCCCTACTAAGCCAAGAACTAGATTTGTCCTGTGCACGTCAGATACCCAAATTTGTGTAGATCTCAAACTGAATTTTCCAACTTTCCAAGGAGGAAATCCAAAAGGGTGGGTGTACAATGTGAAAGATTTTTCAAGTACAATGAGGTGCTAGGAACTAGAGAAAATAGGATCGCTTCAATACATTTATAAGAAAGGCCTTAGACCGGGGTTCTGTAGCATGAAGTACTCCACAAAGACTTGAATTGGAAGACATTTGCTATCAAAATAACCGCACGATTTGGCAAGGTACGTATGGCAACCCAATAAGCCAAATCATAAAATTGAGGCAAGCCTTATCCGTACACATCTATCAAGAACAATTTGAAGCACTAATGGTAAGAACTATAGGCTTAACGGAAGACTTTTTTGTACGATGTTTCATAAATGGTTTGAGGGATTCAATCAAAACCAAGTGATGATGTTTCAAATCGTTGAGTATCATAGGAATATTCCATAGAATATCTGTGGTTTGACTTCTTTCTTTCTTTGTATATTATTCTCTTTCTTTTCAGACTTATATTGTTTCCTTTTAATGTCTTCCTTTTGTATATAAATAGGGTGAACTATATCAGATATTTCTATTCATTCAATCGAAAAGTAGGCATCTTTTTCTATCATTTCACATGGTATCGTAGTCCTGGAAAGGTTCGGGTTAGGTTTGTCGTGTTTTCTTTCGGGACAATCCAACTAAGTGGCTAGGTCTCACTCCCACTTACTCCACATTCATCAGGGAAGCTTCGTAACCCTCACGCCACGAATCTCTCACAAGAAATTTCTAGTGAACCTTGCGGTAATTGTTCCAACTCGCTAGCAACCCACTCATCAAGTTCGCGACCTGATCTACTTCACAATGAAGCAACTCTGGTACCAACTAGTGATTGATGCGCTCCATGCACCGATCTACCGCGCCGTTCCTCCAGCAAAGGCCGACACGAGGCATCGTGGGCCACTTCCCGCGACGTCAGTTCATGGCCGTGCTCACGGTCGCCGATGAGCACTAATGGCCACCTGCTTTCCCCACTTTGCTGCCTGCAACTATGTCTTTTGACCATAATCTCTCCCGAGCCCTAGTTTTCTGCTTGCATCTCCTTCTCTAATTTTTCCGAGGATCTACGACAACTTCAAGCTCTCACGAGTTGTCCACCCTCTCCTCGAAGGTGCATTCTTCCCACAAATCTCAAAACTATGATTTCTAATTTTTTCGCCTTCATGCATAAAAAGACAAAGTTTTTCTGCTGCTTTGAACCCTATGATCACTATAAATAAAACTCAAAGGGTCTCATCCACAGCTCCGAGAGTTATTCTTACACCCAACGAGAGTATAAGGAGTACCCCCACCTCACTCAAGCAACCAAATCTACATCCATTTCATTTGTTGCCCAGACCAATAATGCCTCTGCTTACCTTTCATATTCATCTGGACCCTAACTCTTGATTATGGAGCCTCTTATTATCTTTCCAAAGAATAAGTGACATTTTTTCTTCTCTTACCTTTTACTTCTCCTTTATCCATGGTTACTTTAGCTAATGGATCTCAAACTATAGCTAAAGGAATCGGGTTCAATATGCCCCCTTCCTTCCTTGCCCTTACTTATGTCCCTTTGTGTTCCCCCGATTCTCCTTTCAATCTAATTTCCATCAATGTTGAATCGTGACCTTAATTGTTTGATTATCTTTTCGATAACTCTATCACATTACAAAACCGGAGTACGAGGATGACGATTGGCTTAGGACGTGAGTCTTAAGACCTCTATCATTTCAGCTTGCCTTCATCTTCCACTGCTTGCACTTCCATGGATACTCCTCTCTGTATTCACAGTCATCGTAGTCACCCGAACATTTCCTAGTTTCAAAAAATGGTTCCTCGTTTTCCTACTTTGTCCTCAATTGAGTGTGAGTCATGTTAGCTTGGGAAATATACTCGTGTCCCATTCCCAAAGCGCCTACATCAACGGACAAAGTCTCATTTTGAGTTTGTCCACATTAATGTCTAGGGTCCATCTCGGACTGAGTCTACCTTAGGGTTTCGATAATTTGTTACTTTTATAAATGATTATTCGATGTACTTAGCTATTTTTAATTAATGCAAACTCATGCTGAGTTATTCTCTATTTTCCAAAAGTTTCATACTGAAGTTTGAACCTGACTTAATACTTCACTTCATATTCTACGGCGATAATGCCAAGGAATATCTTCTACCATCTCCTCCTTTCTATCCTCAGCACTGGGATTCTTCATCACCCTCTCAGGCTTACACTCCTCAAAAGTAATGGAGTGGTTGAGATCAAGAACCGTCATTTAGTTGAAACCGCTCACACTCTCCTACTCTATCATAAGATTCCTCAACATTTTGGTGGATGCTACCTTAGTCACTTGTTATTTGATTAATCTAAAAGGTCATCCGCTTCCTACATGATCAGACCCCTCATTCCATCATTTTTCCTAACCAACCTATCTTCTGCCCTCCCCCTCGTGCCTTTGGTTATGTCTATTTTGTCCATATTCTTACTCTTGGAAAATACAAGCTCTCAGCCAAAGCCACGAAATATATCTTCCTTGAATATTCCCGCCTTCAACGAGGTTATCGATGCTACTCTCTAGATACACATTGATACTTGGTCTCTGCTGATGTCACGTTTTTTTGGCATTCTTCTATGTTCCCTACCTCCAGCCCTCTTAGCTCTGATGTCCTATCTCTACCCCTCCTTTATCTTGTTCTAGATGCCTCATCTATACCTCGACCATTGTAAGTTTATACCCGCTGCTCGTGTAATGACAATGGGCCTTCGACTAACTCATCTCCTATGGTGCCCTCCTCCACAACAGTGGTCTTGCTGTCTTTCGTTGATCTTCCCATTGCCATTCGGAAAGATACCCATTCCCCTCAGAACCTCCCATCCTATTTATAATTTCCTCGACTCTATCACCGCTTTATCTTCACCATATTCTCGCTTTATTTCCACCCCAAAACTGCATAAGGCCTTCTCTCATTCTGACTAGAAATGCAATATTAAAGAAATGGCTACTCTCCATTCTAATCGGCACATGGGACTCCAATCACCTTACATGCCGGCAAGTCTCTTATCGGGGTTTCCATCGGGCTTATATAGTTAAGATCGTCCTATTGGCTGGGATATATTGGAGGAAACTGATACGCTAGATTGTAAACCTATAGGTACTCTTATGGATCCAAATGTCAAGTTTGTACCTAGACAAGAAGAGCCTCTACAAGATCTTGGGAGGTATCGACGACTTGTGGGGAGATTGTCCACCTCATCATCACTCTACCCATTACTTCCTTACTCCTGGAGCGTAGTTAACATCCTCGCAATCACCGTGTGATAGTTACTAGGATGTTGTGACTGTGATCCCTTTGTTATATCAAATGAACACTAGGCCAAGGGGCAGACGAAAAACAAGAGGTCATACCTGCATTTGTTGGATATTGTGATGTAGACTAGAAGTGTGCCTCGCCTACATAAACGCTCTACTTCAGGATTATGTGTATTTATTGGAGGCAATCTAATATCCTCGAAGAGTAAGAACAAGATTGAAGAATGCATCTAGTATTGAAGCCGAAAATCGAGCCATGGCTTCGACAACTTAGAACTCATATGGCTCAAACAATTCTTCTTAAATTACGATTTGGGAAGGATAAACAAATGTAGGGGTTTCAGATGTGATAAATCCGCCAAATCCTACATTACTGCCACCAACCCAAGCTCTTCTAAGAGGACCAAATATATTGAAGTAGATTGTCACTTCATCCAAGAGAAGATCGCATCAGGATGCATGACTACTAGTATCGTCAATTTGAGTGACCAACTAACAAACATTTTCACCAAGTCTCTCTAGGTCATAGGATTAAGTACATTTGTAACAAGCTTGGTGCATATGATCTATATGATCCTGTTGAAAGAAAGAGTATCAAAGGAATATTCCATAGAATATCCCGTGGTTTGACTATTTCCTTTCAGATATTATTTTCTTTCCTTGTACTTTATATTTTTTCCTTTAGTGTCTTCCTTTGTATATAAATAGGTAGAACCTACATTGTATTATTTATTTTCATTCATTAAGAAAAGTAGTGATCTTTTCTTCTATCCTTTCACATAGCCCACTACTCTAAGTCAAGCAATAAATAGCATTACTACAAAAAACACCATGGAGGTGAATTACGAAAATCTCTCCAATCAAAAATATCCTAAGCAAAGTATGCAGCTAGAAGAGACGAGATTGAGGTTACTATTATGACAAAAATATGAATCAAGGCTTGGCGCAAGAGGAGACAGATTTATTTGCCAAAGGGGGACGAGGAAGGTGAAACGAATGAAGAAAGCGACAAGCTCAAAGAAGAGGAGGAAGAGTCCCTAGTGTTGGTCCATGCTATTGCAAGAGCCACATCTTATCAGACCATGCGGATTATGGGTGTGGGAAATTATGTAAATAAGATTTTTTAGGAAAAATCAATCAATAATCTAATTCTAGAATTAGCTATAGGAAGTGAATAATCAAATCCCAAATTATAGGGAATTGGTTATGGGAACTTTTCGTTTTTCAAATGTACAAATATGTGTACATAAGTGTGTAATATATTGTACAAAGTCATTCAAGAATTAATATAACTTCTAGCTACTACCTCGTTTTCATGGTATCGAAGCCCTAAGGTTTTTAGTGTATCTAACCCTGTTTAAGGAATTTTTCTCGTAAGTGTACCTTCCATTGCTATACCGCTTTTTGTGGAATTTTTCTAGGTAAATTTCATTGTTGCACTAGATTTTTCAAGATTTTTCAGGCTTCTTTGCTTGGTTTTTCGCTTATTTTTCTAACCTTCATTTCCAAATTGATGCTTGATTCCAAATTTTTAATCGTTGGTGTGTAATTCTTCACCATTGCTGGTTTTTTTCTATGGCCTCACTACCATTATTTCTTAATCTCATTTATCCTTTTACTTACTATTTCCCTCATGAACATCAATCATGTTAGACTCCATTTTTTCAATTGATGAAGAAGAAGAGGTTGTGTGCAACCTAACTTTACTTCAAAATATTCAGCTACCTTCTAGTTCTCAAGCATCAACTCTGGGTATGTGTTCATTGACTCTTTCAAATGAGACTCAAATTTCTCTTAGATTAAATGCCTAACGTAATGAGTTTAGGAATGCTTGGATCCTTTATTACAGTGCTACTAACTATATGACCCATAATCCAAATCATTTTGAAACTTACTCTATCCAAGCAATAGGAAAATTGTTGTTGCTGATGGAACTATCACCACAAAGGGTTGGTGAGGAGATATCCAAAGCACCCCAAACTCGGGCCATTAAAAATGTTCTTCATGTCCTTCACATATCCACTAATCTTGTTTCAATACAAAAACTTACCCAAGATCTAACTCGGCCGTGTCATATTTTGCATCCGCTTGTGAATTTCAAGATCGAGTTTGGGAGGGAAGTCGACTTGCAAGGAGCAAATGGACTCTCCTATTTGAGTACATCTAGTCGGGCCGGAACTGCTTGGTCTTACTGAATGCATCTCTTTTCTTTCATCAAATAAAGATGTCATTCGTACACTACTAGCTTAAGTCATGTGTCTTTCCAACATTGAAATAATGTTCCTACCTTGTTCAAGGAACGATATTCAATCTTTTCATCGTGACATTTTGTGATTATGTAATATGCTCCCTATATCCTTTCCTATTAGTAATAAAAGATCTCTCCTTCTTTCTAATTCACAATGATGATTGTGGGGACCATCTACCATTCCAAATATCTCGTGATTCAGGTGGTTTGTGCCATTTATTGATGATTATAGTAGAGTTTCTTGGACCTATTTGCTCAAAAATAAATTTGTTATGAGTCATATTTTCCCTATTTTAGTAAAATAGTTTAAAATTTGTTTGATACAAAAATAAAGAAAATCATACAATGCTCGTGATTATTTCAATCAAATTTATCTCAAAGTGGGTTTCAAAAGAAGGAATCAGACATGAATCATCTTATATATCACCACTCCCCAATGTAATGGAATGGTGGAAAGAAAAACTATCATCTTCTTAAGTGTACTGGGCCTTACTGCTTTAACAAAATGTACCAAAACTGATTAGTAAAGAGGTTGTATCTCACATCAGCATATATTGGCAAACAGATTCCTTCTAGAGTTTTGGGGTCTAAAAGTCCACTAGAAACTTTGTCTCAATTCCCATCCCAATATTCGATCCTCCTTCAACCTTACCCTCGAAGCCTGCGCACATCCTTTGTCCATATTCACAATCATAACCGGGGAAAATTAGATCCTAGAGCTCTAAGTGCCAGGTAGTCATCTACTCAAAAGGATATAAATGTTAATATCCATCCACTAGGAAACTTTATGTTTTAATCCACGTTACCTTTGTTGAAAATAAAGTACTTCTCCACTCCCATTCAAGGGGACTGGGGGAGTTATCTATACTTGTAGATAAAGAGTCAGCCTTACCAACCATTAAATAATCCTCATCTAAGTCATTTAAATCAAAGAAACCACTTCAAGAGTTAATAATGTCTTTGGAACCGGCCCAATCTCACAATTTGAAGAGTCAATAGAGAAAGGAAGAAGATAGCCGATTCACCGCTTTGATTTGGATCGAGTATGCAAGAAGGGATCCCATGGCAACAACGAGGTAAGAACAATCTACAGAACCGAGTCCAAGAAATGAGGTAACAATTCTTGAACGTAACCTAACTCCAAATCTTAACCATGATCTATCTATAGCTTTGAGAAAAGGAACCTGAGAATGCACAAAAAAGCTACTATATCCATTGTCTCACTTTGTGTCTTTTCGCAGGATTTTCCTTGAATCATAAGC